>BMAV01000013.1:212931-229198 GCA_019973955.1 Trichonephila inaurata madagascariensis | reverse complement strand
GGCTGGATATTTACTAGAAAACTGTGAGTATGTCTTGTAGCGAAGTGTCTCTCTAAATGTGATTTCTTATTGTGTGCAAGTTTTTCGTGGTAAATGAGACAAGTTGGAAGGCTATCTGAGTTGCATATGAAAGCGAACGACTCCGTCCAATCATGATTGAATTCTCAATGCTCTTCTTCAGTTCTTTTTTTTTTGTAGATGCCATGCTTGCAGTGAAGCTGTAATAAAGAATTTTTAAAATTATTATTTAGGTATCCAAAACAGCAGATGACAAGTTTTTTAATTATTTACTATGTCAACGTATACCTACGTAAATACATACGAGAAGCTGGGCATAATGAAATATATTGTCAAAAAACATTTTACAATGATATTTCCCAATTAAAAATACTTATCTAAATGAAATAAATAATTCTCTAATAATTTAATTATTAAAATAAATAATTTAGACACAAAACACTGTTTGTCTCACTCTCTTGTGTACCAATTGACTATAAGTACATAGTTTCATCGCATGCGTGGTCGCCTCCCGTGTGCGGTGATTGTCGAGTGGCACAAATGGACTTGTCAGAACGTGTTTATCACAGCGTGGTCTGCACATTTTAGTTTCTTTAAAATTTTGACAAATATTAGATACTTAGCTTACTAGTAAAAGGTGTTATGCCCAGTTATGCCGAAATCAATGAAAATTGTCAAACATATAAACAATCTAAAACTACAAATACCTACCTACTTTGATCCTCAGAGTTTGAAAATAGATTTATTAGATACAATTTATAGGTACTTACACTTATAATTATTATTTTAATGCTAATTTTTAAGTAATAAAAGCTATAAAATAGATAAAAAATAAAGTAGCTAATTTATTAATTATATATTAATAAAAACACTTTTGGCGGTACTATCCAACAGTAGTACTTTATTTCTTTTTTGAAAATTCTTTTTGACTTCAAAAAAGTAGTTAGGTATCTTATTTGGAAAAAAATATGTATAATATGTATTTTAAAAATATAATACATATTATGTTACCTACCTTTACTTCAGTATTATTATATATGTACATACATACATACCTTTGAGAAGATAATTCGCTTCTAACTTTTCTACTTGAAACAACAAACTATATGTCACTGCCAAAGCACTGGTTAAGACGCCAAATTGTCTTGCATTAAAACCTACATAGAAACATCCGACGACAGTGTCATTCGAGAGCTTCCGACGGACTGACGACGTGTGTCACAGGGGAGGGGTGTGGTGAAAAGCAAGTACAAATGGCTGAAAGATAGAAACAGTGCCTAATCCTTGTTAATCGATTCAGAACGATTTTTAAATGTTTTTTTTTTGATAAAATAAATAATATTTGTGTATGGAACTAAAGAGTCGCAGCTTCACATCCAAAGAGCCACACATGGCTCGTGAGCCGTAGGTTGCCGACCCCTGCTCTAACCCATTTATGTATCAAGCTGAACTAGACTTGGATGAAGGATGTTGCAAGTTAACTGTTAGTGCTGCAGGTTTAGTGTTCAGAACTTTAGAGTGGCTGATGTAGCTAAGTGGTTATGGTCATGAACTCTTGTGGCTGGTAGTGTTTCTGTCTAGTTGTGGGTTTCAGTCCCAATGCCATTCGGAGGTGTCCTTGTCACTTGACCACAGTTCAAAATTATGAGGTCCATTGCATTGGCATCGTTAGTTCTGAGAGGACCCTGTATCAAAATTTCATCAGGGCCCTTTTTTTTATAATAGTGGGAGTGTAGTTACACACGTTGAGGCCCTTGTAGCTTGGAGACCCTGTATCATTGATATAGTTGATAACGGCAGTAGCTACGCCCCTGGTCCATCGCTAAAAGCCCTTATGTAGCTTTGGAATGTGAGGCTGATTATCGATCATTCAGAGCTTTAGAACTTAATGATATGAAATTTCTTTTTGTGTATATGCATATTTTGTAAATAAATTAAAAAGGAAATTATTTATATTATATGTTGAAATTTTTATTTTTTTTTCCACTGTAAAATTTTGTTTGAAATTTTGATATAATTTGCAAGTTTTTTTAAATGTATGAAGTGCATTAACAATGCTGAAGTATTTATTTTATCATTAATTTTTTTGTTGTTAGACATATGACTTCACTGCTGATGACCTACAAGACTTGGGTGAAATAGGGAGAGGAGCTTTTGGTACTGTCAACAAAATGATTCATAAGAAAAGTGGTACAATTATGGCTGTAAAAGTATGATGTCATTAATTTTTTAATTCTTGATCTGTAATTGCTATTTACTATTTGAAATATATATTTATATTAGGATATTTTTTCTTTTAATTTCTTTTTAGAGAATTAGGTCCACAGTTGATGAAAAAGAACAGAAACAACTTTTAATGGATTTAGAAGTTGTGATGAAAAGTAATGATTGTATATATATAGTACAGTTTTTTGGTGCAATATTTAAAGAAGTAAGTTTTTAATTATGATTTTTTTTTGTAATTTTTTGAATTTGGTATTTTGTCTAGCATATATGGAAGTATTATGTACGGTTGGATCCCAATTTAACAAATTCATTGGGACTGAATATTCTGTCTATTAAATTGGGGCTATTTGTTAAATTAGGGTACAAACAAAATATCAATTTTTTGCTCTTACTTTTTGGAAATTCTATGGCAAGCAACTGCATAAAAAATATCCATAGTTAGAAATTACACACATTTTATTCAACAGCTAAAAATACATTAAAAAATTATTATGTTTCAGTTAATTGGAAATTTTAAACTACTGATAGATGTTTGACAATCTTTTTGATTTATGACTCAAAAGAACTGTTTTTCGTCTTAACGCAGAAAAGAAAATACTGCATCATGTATATTTGCTGCATGAGGTATGTTTTCACAGTTTTCAAACAATGAAAATGTAACAGTTTTGATAGAAGTTTCATTATCAATTTCTGCATCAAAATCGCTATTCATTGGCTCCGACAAATCAACTTCCTCTACTACAGTTGCAAAGTTAGGCAGTCTGTCATCAAATGTAATACAATCATTAAAATCATAAGATACTCCCGCATTGCAGAGTGGGATGAGAACAAAAAGGAATTTCCAGCCTTATACAAAACTTATGCGATAAATTACACTCATGACTCATCTGCACCTGTAGAGTCTAATAATGTGGTCTGCACTGTTTCCTATTGAAATTTGCTGCTTACGAGAAAAGTTTTTTTCTGTTCTACATAAAATAGATGTGTTACTTAGAAAAATTTTGTATTTTTTGTAATACAAATTAATAAAAAACAATTTCAAGTGTTGAAATAATCTGTTAAACCAAGGTTTTTATTTTATTAGGAAAAGGTGAAAAATTTGGTAAATTGCAAAATTTGTTAAATGGGGTTCGGTAAATTGAGGTCCGACTGTATTATGTTCAAATAAGTTTCATATTTAAATTTATACTTCAGATCATCATATATAATTCTTTTAAAAAAATACTCATCTGCAGTATTTAAAAGTTGTCATTATTTAAAAAAATTAATGATTTAGTCAACATATTTGTTTTGAAATATATTTCTGAAATTTGTAAATTTTTTCTCATTGTGACATTGAGATTTGATTAACACATTTAAATAATTTTTTTAGGTTTCAGTTATATTACTGCTGCAATTCTGAATAGCTTTTGCTTGAAATATGTCTTTTATATAAGAATGTAAATTTCTCATGATTACTTTTTAGCATTTTGCTAAATCGTTAATGATATTTTTCTCCACACATAATGTTTTATTTGTTGTTATTCATTTTAATGGTTTAATTTATATTGTGGCTTATCGTTTTGAATTTTTTAAATGAATGTTAATCACAGTTTCAATAAGATTCAATAAGAAAGTAATTATTTAATTTTAGGGTGATTGTTGGATCTGTATGGAATTAATGGACACATCTTTAGATAAATTTTATAAAATAGTACATGAAAAGCTCAATCAAAGAATACCTGAAAGTTTCCTTGGAAAAGTAACAATGGCAGTAAGTATAGCAGTTTAAACTATTTCTTTTGAATTTTTTAAAAAATATCTAATAATTCTTTTTTGTTTTGCTTTTTTAAGATTTATGTAATTTTTAAAGAGATTAATACAGTTTTAACCTCATTAAAATGTTTGATTATGCATATATTTGTTAAGTTTATGTGCATTCTGTAAAAAGTTAGTTTTGCTTTATTTTAATTTGTATTTATATGTTTACCATCTGTTAAATAAATTATATGCATCATTTTCTACAACACAAAAATATTAATTTCAGTAATTTATTTGGTGAGCTTGGAAGTTTCTTATTTCCTTCAAAATCAACATTTTTATTAAAAAAGATCTGGATTATTCAAACTATTTTACACTTTAAGACAAATACAAAGCTAGTTGATTGGTTCCGCAAAATTAAGAACCATATATGAATAAATATTACCTCATTATTTATAGTATTTTTGAAATTCTTTATATATTTTAAAAGTTAAACATATGCTAATATATTAAAATTGCCATTAACAGTGTTTCCTTTTGTTTTTTACTGGAATTAGTTCAGATTAACTATTTTTAGTAGGTATAGATAAAATTAGACGTATAAGAAAAATGAATAAAATAAGGTATATATATTCATCCATAGCATTTTATTACATATTTTTGTTAAACACATTTATAAAATATAATTCATAAATTTGAGATTTTGTTGAAATTGTACACATGAAATGTTTTCAGAATTTTTATTTATTTATCTGTTTTTTTTCAGACTTTAAAGGCTTTGAATTACCTTAAAGAAAAACTTAACATTATTCACAGAGGTAAGTTATGTATTAAATAATTGTTCTGTATTATTTCAATTTAATGGCTTACTTGTATTGTAAATGGGATGTATATGTAAATGTTATGTATGGATGATAGAATATACATAATTCCTTTGAGAAAATGTATACAAATGAGTTTTCTTGTAACAAATGCTCTTAAAATGCTTTCTTATAATTAATTTTAATGGATTGAAAGGAATAAATGATTTCATTGCTCTAAATTTTCTTTTTTCTTCTGAGTGATTTATTGTTTAAGATTTATATATTTGAGCTATTCTGAATTTGTTTCATTAGAGGTGTCAAGCATGTTTTTTTAAAAAATTATTACATTTCTGTAGAATAGCTGAAAGAAGCTTTACAATGCAACATTAAAACATGTGTAGCAGCACCATTCAGCAAAAAAGTTCTTTTCTGTTTTTGTTGGATTCATTATGTTAATTTTGAGCAAAAATTTATTACTTGGAGTTTTTTTTTCTTTCCCACATTTTCCTCTTTGTTGGAGTGATCCAATTTCCATTTATGCTTACTTTGAGAATTTTTGAACCATTAGAATTAACCGCATTAACAGTAAAAGAAATCTCCAATTTTTTAAAAATATTATCGTTAGCACCAATAAGTTTTGTCCTCTTTCTGTTGATTGACTTAAAATTTTACTGTAGTGTGAATATTAATTTTTGTATTTGAAAAATTATAACAAATTCTAAAATGTTTCTATAATTTTTTATGTATTAAAAACTATTTTTTTTCAGATAAATTTTCTTTTATTTTTTATTTTTCTCAGATAATAATAATAAACTTAATAAAATTTATTTTTAAAAAAAAAAAATGTATCTTTGTGATACTTATTTTGGAACCAAGAAAAGTATTTTTTGTGTATTTTATTGATATAATGTTCGTAAAACTTTTAAAATATGTTCAAAGATAAATAGATTGAAATGAACACACATTTCTTACTTTAATATTTAAAATTTAACATTGCCTTAGATAAATGTATTTACTTTTGATATGCTCTTTAGTTAATTTTTTGCATAAAATGTTTTTTGTATTTTTATGTTTCTGTTTTATGTGCATTGAATTTTTTTTCTGTAACCCTTCTACATTTTGTTTTCAATTTATGCAGATGTGAAACCAAGTAATATATTACTTGACCGTAGAGGAAATATCAAATTATGTGATTTTGGTATAAGTGGTCAATTAGTTGATTCTATAGCAAAAACTAGAGATGCTGGTTGTCGTCCTTATATGGCAGTAAGTATTTAACTGTTATTTTGCATTGTTTAGTTAAATTTCCCCTCTTGAAATTTATACGTAAAATGATTTTAAAATTGTCACTATACACAAGTATTAAGAATTAAGAAAATTTGCATTTTTAGTTGAAATTCTAAAAAATACTGAAGATAAGATGTAAAAAAGATATATTTAAACATAAATGATAGTTTCTAAAGTAAATTATGTTGTGTGGGCTGTACATTTAGAAAAAAAGAAAAATGCTTTGTAAGCAGTTTTGGTTGCCAGTTTCTGCACGTCATTTGTATGCAATCTTCTGAGATTGTCTTGTTTCTTTGCAATATTAAAATGAAAACAGCACCAATTAATTTAAAACTTGTAACAACTGTGTGGGTTTTTAAATGGGGTGGCAAATCAGAAAATTTCAACTAGAAAACAGTGTTGCTGTATGAATAGGACCAACTTCCCAAAGGGATTTAGACCATCTCATGTACAGCATGAATTTATATTGGGAAAACTATATTAGAAAAAGACTATACTCACTATTAACCCAATTTTATTCTATCTTGTAACTTTCCTTTAAGGATTTAATGCTTTGATGAGCTATACACATGATTGTATTTGTGTGCCTTAACTGTAATATATTTTTTTGTACTATCTCAATCTATGTCTATAACTAGTTTTGTTATGACATGTCCATTATTTCTAGAAATGAGAAATAAAGAAAATTAACTCGAGTTCCAGCATAGTTAAAGTTTAAAAAGAAAATTAGACAAATATCAATTTAAATAAAAGTTAGTCAGCTTTTAAATGGGTTTTGTTTTTCAGATTTCATATTTGGAAAAATAAATTTTCTTTTAGTCTCGATTACAAATCCTCCTAAAGTTTTTCAATCGTAAGAAAAGCAACACTGTCGTTTTGGATTTTGTGGTGAATGTAACGTATCAAATTTTGTAATAATTATTAAAGTATAAAAATATGTCATTTTTACCAAAAAAAGAAAGCTAGTTATAAGATTTAGGGGGAAAATTGTATGTGTGTGTACATTAAACATTTGTTAAACATTGTTAACAATTGCACTTTGTTAATTTTTTTTTAGAATTGCTGAATTGAATTGCATTTTAAATATTGTGTTATTTAATAAAAAATATTCTGAAAAACTTAATATTGCATTTTTCTATATATTTTCCCCCTTTTACCTGTTTTAGCCTGAAAGAATTGATCCAGGTAGAGCCAGAGGTTATGATGTGAGGTCTGATGTGTGGAGTTTAGGAATAACTTTGGTAATCTTTCTTCTAGTTTTCTTAGATATTGTGTCAAAAATTGTCATATATTTATGTTTCAAAATCACTGTAACTCTTTTGAGTCAGAGTACATTTACACCCTGTATAGTTTATTACAATTTTTTTGTGTAAAATTGTTTAATCTCTAGAAAAATATTGACTGTCAAAGTGTGTGCATATTTTTTTTAAAAATTTTACCAATTTTTTTTTAATTAAAAAAGATTATTAAAATGTAAGTTGTATTAATTTTTATAATAATTTATTATGCTTATAATGCTGTAGTTAGAAATTTTTTTTTGAGAAACTTAAATATTTTAGGTGCTTTTCAGTATGTTTATTTGTCTTGCAATTGAGGGAGAAATTGGATTTATGTATACCTAAAACTGAAAGAAAAGAT
Organism: Trichonephila inaurata madagascariensis; assembly: GCA_019973955.1. NCBI lineage: Eukaryota > Metazoa > Arthropoda > Arachnida > Araneae > Nephilidae > Trichonephila > Trichonephila inaurata. The sequence continues at coordinate 221,486 of BMAV01000013.1, read as the reverse complement.
TTACCTTGATTTATTGTTAGTTTTCTTAAATAAATTGAATTTCTCCTGTGCCATAAATGACAAAATTTGCCCATGAATGAAATAATAATTTATCAACATTTCCAAATTGAGTTATTGTTTCAATTAGTTAACTTTAATTTTAATGCAAAATCCCCAATCATTTTGATTATAATTGATAGAATTATCATAATTATTGGACATTTTGCATCAAAATTAAAGTGTTTAAAAACGTTTTTATTTATTTATTTTATTTTTATATGTAATTAAATAATTTCCCTCTATACAACCCCATTGGAAAAAAAATTTCTCTCTTTGTATATGAATTTATATTGAACAATTTTTGATAAATATTTAATTTTGCCTTATTACATTATTTTTGAAAAATGTTTTATTAAATTGTACAATTTCAGATTGAAGTGTCTACTGGAAGATTTCCTTATCCTAAATGGAACAGTGTTTTTGAACAGCTCACACAAGTTGTACAAGGGGATCCACCTCAAATCAGTCCAAATGAAAATGGAAATACTTTTACTTTAGAATTTGTAAATTTTGTCAACACTTGGTAAGATTTTATAACATCCCCCCCCCCCTTTTAGATGTAGAAATCATGTATATAATGCTTGTGTTTTAATTTTAGTATTCCTTCAAATTTCAGTTGAATTAAAAAAATTCTCTGTTTGAATGCTTTATTTTGAAACTCATGTTGTTTTCAGTAGCTTTTATTTTTGACCGCTAATTTGTTCTAATTTTCTTAATTGGGTTATATATACAGTCAATTATCCTATAACGTGGTATGCACTCATCGCGTTGTATGGAAACCGTGCTATAAGAAACTCGGGTTTAACCGTACAAACCAAGCTAATTCGTAGCGCGTTGTATGGAAACCGTCTATCGCGTTGTATGGAAACTGTGCTATAAGAATCTCAGAATTAGTACAAGTCACATCATTCGCACCGCGTTATATGAAGACCAATAAAAACGTTTTTGGCGTGATGATTCCTTAATTATTTTGTTTTGTCTACGCCATGCCTCAATGCGCGCTCCGCTTTTAATTTATTCCTCGATCAGTGTACTCACTACTTTTTTTTAATTTCATAATAAAACTAGATTTCGAAGGGAGAGGTGGTGGCCAGATTTTAACATAAAATAAATACAACAGAAAGTAATATTAATGTATTACACTTCCAGATGTAAATTATTTACACTATTTTAAGTGTTCATTACACAAAATTTGTAACAATGTGTTACTTTTGCTGAGCAGAGATCCAGCGGAAAAAAAAAACCAAAACAAAAAACTAACACTAATATACGTTATCCCCATGGCAACCACATTATCGCACAGTTAAAATATCAAAGTAAACCATATTGTAATATTATCGCTTATCTTAGCGAACATAAACAACTTGCGCCTAGCCCTACTGTATCAAATTAGCATCCCAGATGGAGTTACGCAGTTTGATAATTAGACCGACGATATCCAGTTAAAACCGTTTATTGGGTGCACGGAAAGAACTGATGGGACGTTGTTGAACGAAACCGCGCTATAAGAGTGCAGCGTTATAGGAGGGCTGTCGCAATTTCAGCTCCATGTTATATAGAAACCACGTTCTGAGAGTACCGTGTTATAGGAGGGTTGACTGTATTTTAATGTTAACTATTTTTTGTGAGTTTATTGATACTATTGTCATATATGTTTGTAAAGAGATATGAGTAATTAAAAACTAATACATACATATACTTCTGTGTATGTTTAAAATTGAAAGGGAGAAGGTAGGGAGCCCCCCCCCCCCATCAAAATTGAATTTTACCTTGTTATCAATGCCACATTAGCCAATATTCAAATAGGTTCCATGGGATCTAACTAACAAATAAGAACTTTCTTTATTTTTCAATTATGTGTACAAATAAAATTTTTTTTAATTTTAAGAAAATTTTGCATTATTGTTTAATGAAATAGTTACTCTGCAAAGGGATTTTCTTTTTCTTATACTATTTATAAAATACTTCATCACAATCACTATCATAACATACAGATTATTTGTGTGGGTTTTCATTGGATTATGCTTCTGTTGAGTTAAAAAGACTTATATTTATAGTCCACAACATATATTCTGACTACAAATATTATTTTGATCACTATTCTATATTTACATCTTGTCTGTTTGTTCTCTAAAAAAATTTTCCCATTTCATCTTTTTAATGACATTGTTTTATTATATAAAATTTATTATGTTCTATAATTCATTTTATTTTAATCTTTTCCCCTTCTAAATTAGGTGAATACAAATTTAGTTTTCATAAATAATTTTCTACATTAATCATTGCGTATGTTTTTTTTCCTTAAAATTCAAAAATATTTATTGTGGTAACTCTCTAAAATTATTTTGGGATGTAAATTAATAGCAGTAGAATTTTATTTCCCCTGTAGTATTCATTATTATAGAATTAATATAGTTATAGAATAGCAAAATATAACCGTCTGCTTTTTTTAGTGTATTGAAATATAGCGTAAAGAAGCTTATGTGTGTATTTAATTTTTTGTTTCATATTTTTAAAACAATTTTATTTATTCTTATTTACAACTTTTTTTTGTGTATATTTATAATGAATTTGTATTTGTAAATGTTTAGTAATACTCTCTATAAATACAAACTTTGTATTTTCAGCTTAATCAAAGAAGAGCAACATCGGCCTAAATATAAAAAACTTTTGGTAAGAATTTAGGAATTATATTAATTTTTTTTTTATTAATATTATCTTTGATATTGCTTCTGAAATTGAATATTAATTTGCTCAGAATTGCAAAATGAATACAAATTGTGCATAGTGTGTCATCTTATACCATAAGGAAGTTTTCATTAATGAGTTAAATGTAGGCAGTATGAGTTGTGAATATTGATACTTTATTATGTTTTTTTAATAATTTTTGAATAATGTATACATAGAGGACCAAATAAAATTAATTTTTTAAGTGAAACAATGTTTTAAGTTAAAACACAATTTTAATAATTGAAAATTTTGACTTTTCAAAGCAAGGTGTAATTTTCAAAGAATTAACTGATGTACAAGTTAGTTGTGTATGTATGCATAATGTTTGTATAACTGTCAGAATTGAAGATTTCAATTGGGAAATAAGAATTTAAATTAATTACAGTTAAATATTTATTTAGTAAACAGCTAGTTTTTCAATATTTGTAATATGGTAATAAAGATTTATTTCTACTCTTTATTTTTTTTCTTAATTTTAAGAGACTGTTTTTTGTTTTTGTTTATTTCTGCTTTAAAATTGCTGTATTTTATCAAAGAGATATTAATGTTAATTGAAATTTATGTGAAATATTTTAAAAAATACACATTAAAAATTAATCACTGTGTTATTTTTAATCAGTAAATGTTATTTTGAATTAGTCTAGGTTTTGGGGATAGTAAAAAGTCCTAAAGCAATTTATACTTCTAACATTTAATCTGGTTTTGATATCTTTTAATCTGGTTTTGATATCTTTTAATTCATTGGATTAAAATCAAGAGGTTCCCATTTCATTGAATTTATTTTCAATTTAATGATATATTAATTATTTAGAAAAGGGTAACAATTTTATGACATTCTGTTTTTGTACCTGGCATTACTTCCAATTTAGTAGTAATTTACATGTTGTCTAAAAATTACTATTTTTAATTAAATAATATTATTTTTAATAATAGAAAATATCACAAAAGGTAGCTTGTAATATTTTTATATTAATTTTTAAAACTGTTTTTTTTCAATGTTTTTAAAAATAGATATTTTAAAATTTCACCTATTTTAATCTTATCTCTTATCAATTATTTTTTATTTCATCTTAGGAACATCCATTTGTTCTTCGTTCAGAAAGAGAAACTGTGAATCTTACAGAATATATAGGAAGAGTCCTGGATAAAGGTAGCATGAGCAGCTAGTTTCAAGAATGTTCAAAGATTTGTGGAGAAACTTTAGTTTTTATAATATAAGAATTAAACAGTGAAAAAAAAAGATACATTCTCTGTGTTGACCGACTAGCTATGCAAGAAATGCTATCCAATAATGCTCAGATTGTGGAACGATCTACCCAACCTACCTGTTTTGGTAAAATGCCTTAAAATCTTTAAGTCGTGGTAGACCCATTGAATAAGTAATACTCAAAAGATCTGGTATATATTGACTTTAGAATGTCATGTTGTATTAAAGTGTGCATTGAGTATGGGTTTTGAATCTTCATATAGGTTCAGAATAATATAATCATTTAAAAATGGATTGATATTTATATATTTGTAGCATTTTCAATGTTCCTGCTAAATTTATATTAATTGATGGATATTCTTTTTGTGTGGATTATGTAATACCGGGAAAATACAATGCCATTCTTAGTTTGTGCCAAATCAAAATTTTATTGCAGTTTAGTTTTCCAAATTTAAAATTTAGTCATGTGATTATAATATCTTTAATTGTTGCATTCAAAAATTTATTTTAAAATTTCCTATTTAAATATATATATTTTCTAACTAACCTCCAATTGTACATTTTTTTAAACCAATCAAATTGTTTAATATTTAACTCTAAAATTACTTGTGGATTTTCATTGTTATGTGAATTTTAATGTGCATTCAACTTTAAAAGATGCTTTTAATTAATATTGCTAATGAAGTACACATGGGAAGATAAAAATTGATTTGTGATACTGTACAGTTAACATATATCTAGGATGAGGGCAACTTTGAGCATCATAGGTGTGAGATAAAAATTTCTGACTGAGGATTCTATGTAATGTTCACTGAGCAATATTGTTTTTTATTCAATGCACAGTGTATTTTTTGAAAAGGTAGTAATTTGCTATGTCTTTAATACTAGAAATAATTTGTATGTTGAAATATATAATTCTGTATTTTTTAAAACAAAATTATTTCAGAATGATTTGTATTATACTCTCATTGCATAAACTAGAAAATTCTGATTGAATTGTAGTATTCAATCAATATTTTTAGCATATTGTGTAACATAATCAAAACTGTGAACTTTGCGAATTTTAAGTAAGGAAAGTAAGCTTCTGTGTAATCAATTATGCATTTCAAGTTATTTTAATTTTCTTTCGTGGTTTGTAAGATAATTATTTTCTGCCTTTTAAGTTAAACATGTAAAAAATTTTTTAAAAAAAATATTGTAACTACTGTGCAAATTTTATTAAAATTGTTATGTTTTACTATCTTTCATTATGTCTTTTATTAAACAAACTTAAATAAAACATATATCTAGGCATTTTTTTCCAGTTTATGGTAAGAACTTGTGGATTAATTGTAAGAATTAAATTATGCTCAAATTTCTTCCTCTTTTATAAAAATCCAGAAATATCGTTTAAAAACAATTACTGAAAAATTTAAGTACCATGATTAAAAAAGTGTAATGTTTTGTATAAATAACATTTTCTTTTATTTTAATTTTGGTATAAACATTTCACATATATATAAATCTTGTCAACAGATTTATTTTAATTCAGAAATAAACATTTTGTAGCTGTTTAAATATATATTTTTTTTGTAATAGACAATCACAATGAAGTGTCCTTTGGATTACTTGTATTTTGAATAGAAAGAAACTAAATTATTTCACTTTGAACTATTTCCATGCCTGTCATGTTAGATTGCAAGTCTAAGAATTGTAAATATTGAGTGTAAATGATTTTCAAACTTGGTAACAGATTTTGTACATTTGGTTGTAAAATCGGGTGTTTTCTAATGCTTTAGCATTTTACTAGTCATTTTTCATTAGTCAGTTTAATAATTTATTAATTTGTCTATCAAAATCTTTTAGGAATAATTTAGATTATGATTTTACCTTTATTTCAGATTAGTTCAAAGACTACATAAAATAGAATTCAGAGCTATGTTTAGGTTTTTTTGAAGCAGATTATATTTAAAAAGTGAAGTATTTCATTTAGTTTTTGCATGCATTTAGCTTTAAGTTTAGGGAATTTGCTAATTAACTGCATTCGTTTTATTGAAATTTTAGTAATGGGCATAAAATTTTCTGTATTTTAGTTCAAAAATTGTTCAATGAGAAATCAACAAAATTTTAGGTATTTTAATGCTTTTAATATTATAATACATAACTTATATATATATTTATGAATTTTTCTTTTAAAATCAAATATATGAAAGTATGATTTAATTAACATACAGACTTGTTTTTTTAAACTTTAATAATTATCCTGTTCTCTAAAATTTGGTTGTGTTGATTAAATATCTTGTCTTTTGAGAAAAAAAAAACTATGAAGACATGTTTTTAAACAATATTGTAATTAGTGTTTATTGTACGTAAAAGTATATACAAAAATGTGACATTTTTTATTAAATTAAAAGTACTTATATTAAGAAGATTGAAGTTATTTAAGAAAATTTAGTTTAATTCCAGTATTTTTTATTTTGCTTACAATTTAATGAATACAGTTTATTCTTTACATAAAGTCTATAAAAATTAATTTTTTACTTATTAGTGAGACAGTTTAAATATATATGAATGTCTATAGTCTATTCTGTTGTCATTAAAATAATTACAGAATTTTTATCTGTGATATATGGAAATATAAAATCATGCACCAAAGTAATTTATTTCTGTACTAATTTTTACATGATGTAGATGCTTGACTTTTTGAGAATATGTAATATAGTAATAGAAACATTGATTGTATGCCAGATATGTGTTTCCTAATTATTTTTAATCATGTTTCATGTTTTACAAAAGTATTGCATTTGATTTTGGTATCTAATGTACATCATTTTTATTACTAAATATTAGAATCACTGAACATAAATTGCATTCTTTGCTTTGTTATTCTGACAAACTGGAAAGATGAAATGATTAACAGTTATTAGCTTTATACTGAAGCATTTTTGTAAGCAGAAAGTGGCCTATTAAGGGTTGATGGTAGTACATGCTGTTGCTTAATCAAGTGTTCGTTATCATAAATATTAATAGATTTCTAGATATAAAATTTTATCATTATCGTCCTTGATGTTTTAGAATACTTTGAAATTTAATTGTCCATCATTCTGAAATCCATATAAAGAAAATGTTAAAATTGCTGGTTCTATATTTAAATGCTGATGATGTATTTCAAATTAAGAATACAAAATGAAATAATGAGAAATACTTCCAGCTAACGAAAGAATCGTTTTGGATTTGTTTGGATTCTATAACCGCTACTGTTCATGTATTGAAAGTGGCAAAAACGTGGCAGTGTTGAATGAATTATTCAATTTACGAAATAGGTTAAGCTTATTGGATCTAACGTGTTAGATAAGGACTGATAATCGTACAAAATCTCTTCATAACAAGTCTGCAATAACTTTTATATGCACTTCACTTTTCAATCAAAGTTTTATTAGAATTTTAAAGTAAATATCAATCCTTTGCAATTCAAAAACGGAAGTTTACTCCACTATCCTTACATTTAAATTGAAAAGTTTGTAAAAAAAAAAAAAAAATGTTGAAAGAATTTATAATTCTTTTCTTCATAATAACTTTCTTTCCTTGAACATGGTGAGGTTCATCGCCAAAAGCCCTTGAGTAGCTAAATATTGTGATGTTAATATTCACTCACTCCTTGAACGTGGTAAAATTTTAGTTTTTAATTTTTTTGTTATTTCCAATAGCATTTAAAGAAGTAATTGTATGGAATCCAATTCATCTCATTAGTTTGTGGGACAAAATGTCACCTTCATTACATCTTAATAAAGAAGAGCAAAGGATTAATATTTACATAATATCTTCCCTGCTAATGTTAAATTATTAAAGCTGAAAAATATATAGAAAGTAGTTGGAAAAATTGCGGATTTAAGTTTTATAATATTTTAAAAACTTATTACTCTATATCAAAACTCTTTCTAAAAATATGTATTCATTTATACTCTATTCTGATTAAAATTCCTATGTATTGATATATATATATATATATTATATAGAATTTGCAAGATAGTAAGAGCCCCATCCAATGAAAATTTTTTATAATTTTAAAAGTGTAAAAGTATATATTTAAGGATTTCTCTGGTAGTAAATACATTCAGTAACATTCCTAAATGTGATTTTTTTACAATGTTCAGTATTTATTCTTTCTTTTCAAAACATTTATCCTCATTAGAGGATCTTTATAGTTGAATTATATAAGCATTCCACACAAATTTAAAAAAATTATCCTTTTTTTACTTTAATAGTTTTTAAGTTAGGGACAAGGAGTGTGTATGAAACTGTGAGATTACGCTGAAGAAATTATAATATTTAATTGAATATTTTTTTATGAGAAAATATTTTTAAAAATACTAATGTTTTCTAATACTATACCTTACTCTATTATATTATAAATTCAAGATGTTTTTAAATTTATTGAGTTACCAAGAATAAATTAATAAAATAAAAATCTACTTATAAAAGTTCCATATTATTATACAATATCAATTTTTACTTTAAAATATTTTTGTATATAAATGTTACTGAAGAATATCTTATTTTTAAAAAAAAAGTTAAAGAAGTTGTATATTTTTTTTTAAAA
>BMAV01000013.1:164980-207931 GCA_019973955.1 Trichonephila inaurata madagascariensis | reverse complement strand
TATATATAATGAATATATATATAAGGGAGTTTTAGCATTCGCGAGTTAGTCGGATAGAAGCTAGATAGTAGCCGGATGGTAGAATAGAAGTCAGATAGTAATAGAATGGAAGGATAATAGTAGAAGAATAGAATACAAGAAGAGACAGAAATTTGGGGTGCTGATCGCCGTGAGATATTGGTAAGAGATTAATTATAGAAGGGACTTAAACTTATTACGGAATCTACATAAAGATTCTGAGGTTATTTTAGATAAAGATTCTGAGGTTGATTTCTCATAAAAATAGTGAGTAGGATTTCAGGCGCTGTTTTACTTAGAATCGATAATTATGCAGAATCACTCTTGATCATATCCCTCTAGTAAGACTTGTGTTGCGTTGATCAATATATATTTAGACAGTAATAAATTAGGTTTATTATGGAGAATTTGAGTGATCAATCATTTATATTCCAACAAATCTAGGTCTCGTGGATGAGGAGATGATACCCCCAGGCAGGGGGGTATCACAACGTGTGGTTCATGTATGATAGTGCCCTTACGCGTTTTTCAACTGCGGTACGAAACCATTTCCATGCTACATATCCCGGAAGGTGGATTGGTAGCGGCGGATTTGTTGCTTGGCCTCCACGTTTCTGGGACCACAATCTCTTGGATTTCTTCTGGGGTTACGTGAAATCGCATGTGTATGAGACGCCGGTGGCTACAGAGGATCTCTCGGCACGGATCGTCGTTGCTTCAGCTGACATGGCCAGCATACCGGATTTTTTTGAACGCCTCCGACGATCCTTCGTCCGTTGGTGTTGGCTGTGTTATAACCCAAGCGGCCGCAACTTTGAACTATTCCTGTGTCAATCACTGACGTCGAGCTGTGATGCCGTTTTTAAGTATAGTAAACATACTTTACGTCTAATCAATGTATTTCTTACCTCTTACCTCTTTTTACATTTCACTCGACATCACACCCTTCATAACTGTTTTTGCGAATTACTCCGACTAAACGTGGTTTTCAACCCCATGTTCTTTATTAGTTTGTCGCCCCCTTGCTCCCTACTATCACCCTTCTGAATTTTTCGGTCGAATTCGGCAACACCCTATCGTATGTGTAGCAGGATCCCCTATCACAAAGCATTAATTATTACTAAGAAATAAACGAGATATACCTAGATAAAATTTATTTTTCATATTAACTGATCCTTATGTACATAATGTTGGAAATTGAAGCTAGTAAAGTTTTTTTTTATTTTTTATTTCTAATGGGTTGCGGACTGGTGTTTTACCATTGCAGACCTAGTACATTCCCGGAACCTGGTACCTCTTTTTAGTGCTGCGCCATACAAGCGGATACCAATCGCCGTAGGTAATTTTGATGCCAAGTTTCCTCCCTAGAAGGGGGCACTTGAGCTCTGACGATGCGAACCTGTACCAGGATTTTAATTTTGCCGAGAGCACCCAAGTCAGACAGACACTCTGGGGATCATTTACATGCCGTATAATCATACAACATGGCTGCTGTCTATTTTCTACAACATGAAAATCCATCAACTTCGGCTGGGGACGAACCCGTAACCTTATGTGCAGAAGACAAGCGACAAATCAACCACGCCATCCAGCCGGCAAGTTATGAAAGGTACACTGTTTGGTTTCATAAAGTCATAGATTGAAATAACCCATATCATGAAGAATATAATGACTTACAGTGTGACTAAGTTATTTTATTTGAAAGGTTAAAGTGCTCGAAATAACCCGATATATTGATGGTAGCTGTTGAAAATGATTGCCTGTTATTGTGGAAGATCATCACTCTCGGAAGATGCTGGCCACGATAAAGAAAGCGGAGGATTTTATTCCAATTAGACCAAAACAGAAACAATCCAAATTATCAGGAAGAGTAATCTTAGTTACGGCAGTGAACTCCTCATGTTAAAGGTGTGAGCATGCTGGGTGACACCCGTGTTTACCAAAGATAGTAAACCCCTTGGGAAAAGAAAAAGATCACTAGGGTACCTCGGGATTGTGACACCCGTACCCACCTAAAGAAGGTGAGCCCCCAGAGGGGAGAGAGGTCTAGAGAAGGCGTTGGCCAGGACATTATTAAACAACCTATGTGCCAAAGTATTTCAAGACACGACGAACAATTTTGAAAGAGGACAACTCAGAGAGCTGGAAAGTAAGGCACAGACACCGCCTTAAGATCTGAGAAACTTCCAATTGGCTGTTCAGATTATCTACGACGAGATTTTTTTTTTTAACAATGGATCATCAGTGGCTCTGTTTGAAGCAATGCTAATCCAGAGCAACATGGAATGTTATAGATTGGCGACTGGTAGTGGTTAGCTATTAATGCAAGACTCCTGAGAGAATATTGAGCATATCTGGAGCCAGCTGAAATTCTAGATGCCGCCGTATCTTTTTATGTATGATTTTTTGAGGAGGCTGCTTAGATCTGATTATTGCCTGCCTCAAGGGATCACAGGACTCTTAAATTGCAAATTTTTAAATTTTTTTGAAAAAAAAATATGTGTTAAAGCCTCAATATTTCTGAGTATTTTGGTACCAAAATTGTGTTGATGCTGTAAAAACTTCGGAAGTTATTGAGAAATAAGTAGTAAAATTTAAACGGAAACCCGATCTCTTTCTTATCTTTAACTTCATTTTTCGCAAAATAAAAAATTTTAGCTTCCGCGCAGGATTTCTCAGAAACTATTTATGATATCAATTTAAAATTTTATGCACGTGTTCAAAATAAGGCTCCTCATAACTTATACATTAATTTTTTTTTTAAAAAAAATTACTAGAATTTTTTAAATTTAAATTTAAATTTATTTTTCCTTAAAATTTTAAAGTTTCGTTATAATTGCATTTAAAAATATTTCTTTTCCTCTAAAAAGAGTTAGTATAACTTCAAAAGTGAACATTTTTATACCAAGGCAAATTAGTTTTGTAAATTTTGATCAGTTTTATACTTCAGAATCCTGCGCGGTGTAAAATACCAATTTTCCTATTTTTGAAAAATTTCTCAATTTCTATTTTTTTATAACTTTTTAAATTTTTTCTCAAATTCTCTGAAAATTTGAGAAATATTGTAAATATATATGATTATGACGTGGTAAAAATTTCATATTGTTTTGTTTTATTGTTAAGTTACATAGGTTTGAAGAAGGATGTTTTTTTTTCGAGTGCACGCATATTTGTTTAAGGGTCTTGTGAGCCCTCAAGCGAATATCAAATGATCCCTTAATTCAATGCTGGATTGTTTTATGGCATGCTTCGCATCTCGAGACGGTCCAATACGTTATTGAAGATGGCGGGATGCATCACTTTCAAGTTGTAATTTGTATAATCTTTAGATCACGTATTTATTATCCATATTAAATTAATTTAAATTCGATGCTTCCTTCTCGGTGTACTGATTTCATGATTCGGAAGTATATTTCAAATTTCAGTAAGTCAAATTTCTTAGTCAAAGCTGATTATTCATGATTTCTTTATTAAAATAATCTAATTAGTTTCAAAATTTTCTTATAAGCCTTACTCCACATAAACTTCCTTTTTAATAAGCTTTATATTTACTTATAATTTATTGCAACAAGTGAATATGAAAAAATACTTTCTAATGACAACTCAGCTTTGTCTCATGCCTCACGAAATTTCAAATTCCAAAGTTGTATCAAATCAGCAATCACCAAAAAAAAGTTGAATTAGAAACTTATTTTAAAAATTTTAATAATTTACAATTGTTGTGTCATTAAATTGATGTAGAAATCTTTATTAATCCCTATATTGAATGAATTTGAAATTATAGTAAGATACCTTACAATACGGGAAGGAAAAATTTAGTCGCAAATTAAATAATTTAAAGTTAATGTGGGTAAGTTTTTGAAAATTTATGAATTATTGAGAAGTTCAAATTAGTGTGCTACATTCTTTTCATAAATGTAAAAAAGTTAGTGATTTTTTAATAGGCTGTTGAGATCTTTTATAAAAAATTGACCATAATAAAATACATAAGCAAATGATTGCTGAAATTCTGTTACTAATTTTACATTTTACGAAGATAAATCTTGCCTGTTAAAATCATCTGAATTATAATAAATAATCTGTAAGAATTGAAGATCTTCAACTATCTTGAAGTTTTTTTTTTGATAACAGTAAAACTACTCCTCAAGAGTAAAATTGCAATACCAAGAAATAATGCCCGTAGCGTGAGGTGGATATGCAAATAATTAAAAAAATAAAAAAACCCAGACAAAAAACAGACAAAAAAAATTGCTTATGAACTACTTTATTCAGTATATAATGTGCTAACCTCGGACAGCTCTACAGCTCTAAATTCAGCAAAGCATTCTATAAATTAGTCCATTGATGGGTGCCTGAGATAACCATTGCCAAGCTATATCCACTGCTGTGCCCAGATCATCCATGGTTTGCGCTATTGGTTCTCGGCTCATGTCACGTCAATGAGATCCCACAGGTGTTCGATAAAATTCAGACCTGGAGAATTTGCCGGCCAGGGAAGGATGTCAAATCCAGTCAGACTCTTAAGAGTTCATCGTGCGGCCTGGCATTGTCTTGCTGGAATACCATGTTGGGTGTGTCCTGCAACAAGTGCAAAACAACAGGTTCCACAACTTCGATGAAATTCAGATCTGGAGAGTTTGCCGGCCAGGGAAGGATGTCAAATCTAGTCAGACTCTTAAGAGTTCGTCGTGTGTCCTAGCATTGTCCTGCTGGAATACCATGTTGGGTGTGTTCTGCAACAAGCGCAAAACAACATTCCACAACTTGTATGATGTAACGTTCCTTTGTCAAACGGCCGTCAATGTGTACCAGAAGTGTCCTATGATCAAACATTATGCCACCCAAATCCTGAGGCTCGGTATAGGACCGGTGTGACGCTTGGTAAAATGATTTGGTTCGTAGCATTCTCCGGTTCTCACAGTGGGCAGTTTTCCCGATCTGGCGCAGGGAAACCCAAAACATAAAATTGCGCGATTGGAAATCTTCAACAAGCATCGGCTTAGATCGGGTTTGTTTTTGCTACACTTGCGAGCCTCATTTTCCAGTCGGAAGTTCTGTCGTTTCGTCTGAACAAGATATTGCAGATTTCAGCGTTTTTTTTTTTTTAAATACATGCCATGAGTAAATATTTTCTTGATTTGACTTTCAAATTAGGTTCAAGTTTGATTAAAAATTGTAAAAGCATAACATTTGGCACAGCATCTACTCCTACTAACGTATGTCGGTGTTTTGTGTTTAATAAACTAGAACTTTTGGGATTGTGACACATATTGATCACAGTAACACTTAAGCCACATAGACCTTTAATGTAATACCAAATTTAGCTTCTACTTCCTGCAATCTCCAAAGCTATAATTTTTTTCAGCGTTGGCCGATGGTATTACTCGACGTGCCTTATTCAATGTGGGGAAGGAACAGCAAGATCCCAAACGCAAAACTAATGCTGTTTTGAATTTAGTTAGGATTACAACGAACTTTGATAAATATAAAGATCAGCAGCAATTACAATTTAGAAAAATTTGTTAAAAATTTCTGCTCGTTTGTAAGGGAAAAGTGGATGAGGTGCCATACAAATGAAAAGTTCTCCAAGTCGCGCGTGCGCGCGAATGATGCGTGGTTGTCGGGGAGAGTGATTCACCATCCAAATCAACTCCGGGTCGACCCTCAAAATCATTCGGGGAATGCAAAGCCACGGCAAAGCGGGAAAGAGTACTTCCTCTTCTTGCTTCAGCAAGCAAGCAAGAACTAGCATTTGCAATAAGAATGTCAGTGCAAGCAGCCGGAGAAAGAGATGCCGCACTAATTTTGAAACAAGTGACTACTTGCTCACCTAGACGAGCTACTTGCCTGAAGAACAGCTTAGCTCTACAGCCGGAAATGGCAAAAAAATGTCAAAAAACTTTAAAATTTCTATTATGGCAGAATTTTTTTTTTTAACATTTTCCTGTAGTTTTCTTATGCAGTACACATACTATTTAAAAAGGAATCATTTATAAATTTTTTTGGATTGAAATAATATGAAAATGGATTATTTTGAAGAAAAGTATATAGCTAATATTTTATCTTTATTTAAGCTTATAATTATTTTTTCAGAATTTTAAACTTTAAAATGGTTTTCATCAGTTTGTGCTTTTTCGTATTCAAAATATTATTTCCTCCACAATTATTTACCAATCACTTCCATTTTTTCCCCTTGTGTCAAACAAAAAACTAACAAACAAACAAAACACAACAAACTGTGAACAAAATTAATGATCTATTTTGCTGTAAATTAAATACTTTTTTTTTTTTAAAAAAAATTGTAATGTGGGAGATATTAGGCTTTTGGTTGAATTTTAGCATATATATCAACATTTTTTTATTACTTTTTTTCCTTTAAAACTCATTAAGGTATTGTAAAATTAGTCCCGAAAAGTGTTTAAAACATCCTTAGGAATATTACAAAAGTTTCACGCCAAAAAATTAATTAACACTAAAAGAGTAAAATTTTAAAAACTTCCAATTTTTTTTTAAAAAAGTAAATTTGTAAAATTTTGTGAATAATATGTGTAAAATTTTACCTCGTATCATTTTCTTAAATATAAACATAAATGAAAAGCTACATAAATAAACATAATGATAAGCTACCTATCATCCTTTACTGTATATGTACAATGTTATGTTTGATTGTATTTGTTTATTCTGTTAAAATTTAATTTTTTTAACTTGCCATCCTATTTCTTGTATATTCTCCCACGTGTCAAATTACTGCTTCTGTTAATATTCTTAGATCCTTGTTCAAAAACTAGTCCCACTTAGCAATAATATATTCTTGCTGAAATTCAAACTTGAAATAAATTTGTGAAAACCCTATTAACCTTATTTCTTTGTAAAAAAACAGAAAAGAATACCCAATGTACATTAATTACTATAATTTTTGATCATTGGATATAATTATGAAGACTTTAAGACCATAAAATAGTTTCCCTGCGCCAGATCGGGAAAACTGCCCACTGTGGGTCGCTGCCATAGCTGTCGATGGCCGTCATTCCTCCACAAACAGGAACGAGATTCAACCGTGAGCAATACCCGATGCCATTCTATGGTCCAGGTACGATGACGATTACACCACGTCAAGAATCTAGATCTGTGTTGAATGCACCCTTGTTGCTGGTACTTGTGCACGTAACTATACTTCTCTCTCTCACATACTCTTGTAATCTGCTGCGTATAATTTTGGTGAACAAAGATGCAAATGCTCCTGAAGGCAACCGGCTTCGGTTGTCACATGCCGTGGAGAAAGGGTCTCGAATAGTCAACTGGCGAATATGACGTTGGATGGTACTCACGTTGTTCCCAACACGAGTTGCTTTTGTGTGCAACGACAAACCCAGTTCATGGAGTTTGATAATAGGGTCATGTTCCCGGTCGTTAACTCATGGTATTGAGCTCGGCGATGTCTCAGAGGCATTTTTTACATTTTTTGAAAGTCGCAAATGCTACTCAAGACCTCAGATGCTGTGTATGAGAAGGGAAAGGGGCTGGGTAAATTCCCCTTGTTGTTGGCGGTCCTGTATGCGTTTTGGATTTATAAATTATCACGCTTGAAAGTTGATTATAAACTCGGCTCTAAGATTTCACTGCTTTTCCTTTTATCGTACGCTTTTAATTTCGCTCTTTTCCTCCATTTGAATTCTGTTCCAGAGGATTTTTGGTGGAGTTATTCCCAATTGAAAAAAGAATAGACTTTCCCTTACCATTAAACATTAAATGTAAGTTTCTACGTAATTACATATTTATGTACTATGATAATGATTTTCTTGAAAAAAATGATATACACATTTTTGAAACCAAATCAATGCACACAAGCTCCTACAAATCGTCAAAAGTTATTAAATTGAAAAATCTTTTTTAATTCAATTCATTGAAGACATTTAATGCTCGAATAAGCTTAATTCCTGACGCGGTCACAAGATAAATATAATCCCATGTTTTTCTTTAAGTTCATAGCTGATGTTAAACTCATACTTCATGTTATACTTGTAAAATCCAGATATAATTTCAAATTTGATAATTGGCCAGTGCGTCAAATAAGTTTTAAGACTGGGTCTGTAAAAAGAAAAAGAAGCAAGTAATTAATTCTAGTTTTGGTTCTTTTATTCAAAATAGGACCCTCCGGTTTCAATACACTTGTTACAATGTTTAATAATGAATTGAACTCCTGTTGTAAATCATTGTGTGGAATGGCTTGAAGGGCATGCGTCGAAGCTACTTGTTTGGTCGAAATATCCTCAAAATAACACCCTTTTAACTTTATTTTAAATTTTGGGAACAAGGAGTAGTCACACTAGATGCTAAATCAAGTGAATACAGTGGATGGTTCAACATACAGACACTGATTTTTGCCAAATATCGATGAACAACAAGGAAAGTGTGACTGAGTGCATTGTCGTGCAACAAACATCAACTGCTTTCAGTGCGATGTTCTGGACGAATGCGACGAATTTTGGCCATCAAACTCTATAAAACAGCTAAGTAGTACTGACCTAAAACTGTTTGTCCAGTTGGAACAAATTCTTTGCGGATTTTCCCCTTAATATCGAAGAATGTAATGAGCATTGTTTTGATTTTGGATGGAGCTTTTCTTGGTTTTTTGGCTTGTGGTGAATTTTGTGACTTCCATTCCGCACTTTGTTTCACAATCATATTGGAACCACTAGGATTTATCACCTGTTGCAATTGACTTCAAGAAGTTTAGACCGTTTTTAGTGGCTGAAATGATATCTCTGCAGTTTGCATTGCTTTTTGTTCAGGGGTTAAAGTGCGTGGAACAAATTTAGAGCACACTTCTGTTTTGCCCAAATCTTCATGCAGAGTGGTTCGAATGGTTTCTTTGTTTTGTCTTAAAGAGTCTTCCATCAATCTCAGTGACGCACAATGATCGTTTGCCACGAAATTTTGTACTTTTTCAATAATTTCAGGTGCTCTAGATGAAATTGGTCTTCCATTACGTTGATCCCCTTCTACCGTATCTCTTCCATTCAAAAAACGTTTGTACCACACACAAAAAAAATATGTTTGATCTACTTAACCCTTTATCTACCGCATTATGATTTACTGCAGTTTTTTTCATGCAATATTTTTTGAAATTCTACATTGAAAATTAAGGGATATACATAAACAAAATATTCAACTTTAGGAAATTTAATCCGTTAGAGCTAATTAATTAATTAAAGATATTCAAATGTAAAATTAATTATATACACTGTTCCCTTAAAATAAATAGTCAAATCGTTTTCTACGGTCTTCATTAACATACAAAAAAATAAGATACTTAAATTTTGCCATTACCTATTTTTTCGGGATAAAAAGGATAATCTTCGTAATACGCTGAAAACGCAATTTCTGCTATAAAATTATTCGCTTTCCCCGCTAAAATACTCATCATGGAACCCGTGGTGCCATATATCTTGGAAGAGTGGATTTAAAAGAATATTCCTACTAAGTATCGTCAGAATATTCGTAAAAATGGTTATTCTATGTAATTTTAAAGTAAGTGGTACTTATAAGTACCGTCGGTAGATAAAGGGTTAAACAACAGTCACCATACACTTGTTTCTGGAGTTGGTATGTTTCCGAAGAGTACTTTTTTACCAAGTTTTGCGTTAAATTTAATCACAGCTCTTTTCTTCATCTTAAAGAATCTACATGAAACAAATTTACTTCTGTAATGAACGCTCGCGTTTTATCTCAGCTACTTAACTAAATACGCGCAACTTGTTGGATGTGTGTCAGCAGACTATGGACGTTATAACACATGCGCATTTACTCTCATGGTGCCATTAGAACCTGCGCTCTGGGACGAGTCTTCAAACTTATTCAGATGTCCCCGTATTCAGATTAATCGAAAAGTTGTTTTTCAAAAATAAATAAATTACAATTCTAATATACTATTCGGGTATTTTAAATCAAATGTGTTTCTTTTACTTATGTCCGTTGTTATTAGCAAATATGTACTTTTTAAAAGAAAATTTCTGCAAAAAGAAAATTTGTCAACAGCGAAGCACATGAATTGATTGGCTGGATACACGTGATTACATTTATCATGAATTTATCCCGTACACTGGAAGAAAATTTATCTTTAAAAAGAGTGAGAGAAGCCCATTAAAAAATAAATTGAAAACTTTGAGAATTTTAAGTATTTTGAATGGTTTTTTTAGGGATACTGTCTTTTTACCATTGCGCCCCTATGCTAGGACCAAGCTGGCTTTGTGGGACACCTGACCCTTATTATTTGTCTAATAAATGAAAATATACTTTGGAAAATTAAATTTTTCTTAGAAAAAAATATAAGCTAGTCTTATCTATGACTGTGGAATGACATCTCAAATCATTTTTGAATTCACGAGTGTCTTCTATTTTCTTTTTTTTTCTCTAAATCCTCTTTATAGTATTTATTTATAAGGTCACTTAATTTACTCAAACTAAAACACTTTTTAGAAAAAAAAATCAGGAAGGGATCAGGACCATTCAAATGTACCCAGAAAGTTTTCCTTATGGTCGCCAATTCGCAGAAAATGATTCAGACATTTTTTTGTGTACCTGTTAATCATTGGAGAAAATGTTGCTTTTCTTATGCGGGAACACATCAAAGACAAATTAATATATATAACTACATAATTACTATAGCTACTTTACTAATAAATTGCAGTTTCACAATTTGAGCAATGAGTATGAAAAATTAAAATTCTATTTTTGTTTCTAAAGAAGTAAGAAATTTGTCAACTTATCATGTGGCTTTTTAAAAGTATATTGTTAGAATAATTTTTTCTCATACTCATAAGAACAACACCTGTGATCAACTGTTCGTACTCTTAAATGCTATTTCAAACAATAGGGGTGAGTAAAGACATGACCCCAAAACGAGCAGCTTAAGTCCCTGAAAACCACATTCATTTCGACCTCATTTTAAGAAAACAATTTTCATATGAAGTATGAAAAAAGTTAACGATCACAGAAAAATTTAAAAAAAGTTAACTAATTAAAATAAAAAAGAAGTTAAGACAATTTACAAAATAAAGAAAAATAAATAAATAAATAATAAGAAACCAAAAGTATAAAAAATATCCAATATGTAAATAAAATGCGATTAGAAATTCAGCAAAAATCGATCGACAAATACAGTGATAAAAAATAATCAAGCTATGCGATCATTTTAGTTTCCATATTGCAAAATAAATGGCACCAAAAGCTCTGGTACATTTGCGCTGTCTTCATCCACTCATAAGAAATCCCAATATGTATTCCAGTTAATATACAGAACATAAAAATGCAATTGCTTACTTGAAAATACAAACTATTATGGAGCTAGTGATTAGGTATGCCACTTTTTTAAGGTTGGCATAATAATTCTTTGATATCTAATGATATTTTGGTTCTGATCTGTTCATTTGTGTTCACTTTTGTATTTCTATCTATTTTTATCGCTTTTCCCAAATCCATTTTAGGTCTTTTAACCAAGTTTCAATATTTCTTTTTTTGCATTTTCTTAAAACCAAATTTTCAGAGCTTCCACTTCGCTAAATTCTTTTAAACGTGACATTCTTCTGATACGGTAAATGGAAATAATGTTTTGTACCATCCTATCGCCAATGGTATACGTGACAAATCCGTCCTTATCTTAATTTGTATAAGAATATCGATTTTCATTTTTCACGCAACAAATATGCTACGAGTTTTCAACATCAGGGTTTTTTTTTAATAGTTGGGACTATGTTTAAATGTATTATTCATTTAAGTGTAATTCCTTTCCAGGGAAAATAATTGTAATGAGTAAATTTTTAACCGTATTACTCGTATGTATTTCTTTTAGCAAAATATTGATTCCTTATAGCTTTAATCACCTAGTAAATTTTGAAATTAATTATAACATCTGAAACAAAATGTTACAAGAGTGTATTCTAAAATAATTATCCTTTACAATATTTCTAGCTAATCTGTTCAAATAAAACATGTGAGAGCAGTTTTTTTTGTTATTAGGTTTTCGCATATCATTTCGAAGTGAGGAAGGATAACTGCTTACAAAAGATAAATGTAAATAGCACAGTGCAATCATTTTTTTAAAAGTAGATTGAACTAATCATTCTTCACATTAAATAATCAGTTTTTAAAAATTTAATATTCTTAGTTAAATTGTTTGGGTCAAACGTATTAAAGAAAAATATGCTCTGAGGCATAAAAATCGTTTCATTAAGAAGTTGTCTAATCCCGACAAATAAGAGTGGATTCGATAAGCCTACACTGAAAATTAAATGACTACGGATTCAGAAGAATTAAATTATTTATTCAAAAATTCGATTGCTTAGACGTAGAAGGTAATAAGGCTTTGGTTCGCCTCTGTCTCTCATGCGCGCCTTCATCCGGCGTGAGTGCGATAAAGCTTTCAATTTGTGTGAAAAGCAACCACGTTACCCAGCCGGCGTGGTTGGTTTGTCGCTGGCCTTCTGCACCCAAGGTGGCCGGTTTGACTCCGACCCAAGTCGGTGGATTTTCATAATGCAGAAAATCGACAGCAGCCATGTTGTATGATTATACGTTATGTAAAATATCCCTAGAGTTTCTGTATGGCTTGGATGCTCGCGGCAAAATTAAAATCTGGTACAGGTTCGCATTATCAGAGCTCAGGTGCCTCCCTCTAGGGAGGAAACTTGGTGTCAAAATTATCTTCGGCGATTGGTATCCGCCTATAGAATGCCCCACTAAAAAGTGATACCAGTTTCCGGGGGATGTACTAGGTCTGCAATGGTTAATAATCAATTCGCAGCCCATTGAAAATAAAATATCTCCAACTATTTGGCCAAATTAGCAACATTCTAAGATAGTTGCTCATCCCAAAGGTCGGCTTAGATCAGCCAACTTATCTTGACGAGGATGTACATTGTAATCTTAAAGACAAATAATAAACATCCATATGTGTCGGGGATTATCCTGCTTAAAAGTAAAATTGGGGTGGTACAGAAGTAACGACAAAATAAGGATCGTATCATATCGCTTCTTGGAATCGCTATGATGTAAGTTCACCTCAATTAATTAGCAAAGGTGTAACAACAAGCTGTCCACGAAGTCTATCCTTTCTCTCTAACTTGGGTCTTTTATTCTCTCTAAATTGGAGCTTTGAGCTAGAACAGCTACACTCCAAAAATGAGGCTCACTATTAAATAGCATATGAATTATCAGTGAGATAAAGAATAGTTGTTGTTATGTGGACACAAAATAGCCACACACTAGTGAGTTCCTGCATTATAGTCGCTACTAGAAGATATTGGAGAATTCTCTTTGGCGAGTGTCAGAGATAACCGTTATTTCTTATTATTTAGTCGTCTTGTCTGCATATTACGTTTTTAATTCTAATGTTTAAACTAATAAATGTGAATTATTGTGATTATCTATTTGTTACCATTTTGTGTCTGCTTTAATTGTCTCTACTGCATTCGGATCTCGTTGGGAACCTGGACGATCAGCAAGATCTCAACCTTAAGGTATCCGACTACGTTCGGAACCATGATTTTAAAAAAGCGCATAAATGGATAATTTTCATGAAATTTAGTGTACTTAAATAATTTTTTATTGTAATACATTATAATAAAAACAAACAAAAGAAAAATTTAGTGTTTACGTCCTGAGACACATCTCTTCTCTGCTACTATCTTTAATATTTCGGGAGAAATTTTGATATTTTATTATGGGCCACTATACTGGCCGGGCCACAAAAATGCTCGCTGTGGGCCGCGAGTTTGACACTCCTGATGTTCAACTATTCTAGAATGCTGGTGATTTAGTCCAATAGTAGGAGCCAATTTGGCGAGAAATTCTACACGATATAATTCAGAAGCGTTATCAGTCTATGCAAGTCCAATAATAGTTTGGCAGTATTAGTTACAAAGTATAGATGTCGATGCTTTATTAACTTCTTTTTTTAACGATGGTGTTTTGGAATAGATCATCCAAAAACCTTCAGTAATTGTAATAATTTCTTTTCCTTTTTATCATTTATTTTCTTTTCATTCCATCGACTCGTTTTTATATTAAATAAACAAATCCTTCGCGAAGTTTCAGTGTTTAGCTTATAAGAATGTATTAAATTTATTTCAGAAGAAATTTATGCATAGAAATTGTTTCAACAAGTAAAGCAGAGAAAAAAAGAAAGAAAAAAGTAAACGCATTCCATACATTGAATGCTTTTTTAAATTCAGAAAAGATTGCTCGCAGAAATACCGTTTAAGCTAAACCAGATGACATCTAAAAATTCCGCAAATTTATTTTTTTTTATAATTTCAATAACAATTTAAAATTTGTTGTTTAAAGTCCTCTAATTAAAACAACTGTTAGAGTCTTAGATACTGACATTCTGCAAACTTCTTGATTATTATTTTTTTTAAATGACACATGATGCTGTAAAATAAAATTCTGAAAATTCTGGAAAAGTTTAGAAAGTTCTATTTTTTTATAAATTTAATGGCAACTTGTTTAATGGGGTCAGTGATTAAAAATATCTGTCATTTACAGAGAAAGTATTCTTACAAGATAGAAACTTTTTTTTTTTTACATATCTTTCATACAATCAAGAAATAAGTTGCGCACTCCAGAGGACTCTATAATTCGTTCTATTGGCCCGAATGAGATTAAATATTAACTACAGATTATTCAAATGATGTCCTTGACATTTATTAAATAAAAAAAAAAATTAGTGCAAAATTCCGCTGGTAGGTGGCATTATAACACAAATAGTACTTATTGGTATATATTCAAAATCAGAAACGGAATTTATGTAACAGCACATGCTTATAACTCTTATTTTTGGATAGAAGAAAGGCTGATTCTGCCTGAGCAGTATCTTCTTCTCTCCATGCACATCATGCATATGTTGCACGAAAAAGGACTATTGGTAAAATTAACTGTTCCATCGTATGAAACAGATATGAAAAGGATCAATGACTCCATATGCCCTATGCAAGATTATATAGAAATTTGAAACAACTGTGTGTGTGTGTACAACTTCCACTGGTGTAGCTAGACCTGAGAGTGGACACTGTATCAAAATTCCTTGTAAATCCTTTTTAGGGTCCCTTTACATTTTAAATTTTTTTGCTTACACATTTTGGGGCCACTGAAGCTTGGGAGCCCCGTATCATTGATACGGCTGAAATTGGTCACGGTCAGGGGCGGTAGCTACGTCCCTAACAACTTCGCTTTCTTCCATGTAGAGGACGAAAGCAAATTCCCCTTTTTAGTATCGATAATGTGTTTACCGCAGACGTTGAAGTCAGCAATCAGTAGCTGGTTGGTAATGTCAGTGTGCCAGTTGTTTCCCATGCATTATATATGCCGAATTTCACTGTAGGAGAAATCATACGTTTTTTTTTTTTGCATTTTCATTCGCACAAAAGCATGACTGCATCAATTGAAGGATGAGGATCTAGAGGTTCGTAAGAGTTCCGCATTTCAGATACTTGTTCGAGTTGAGACATAGCCATCCTGTGATGACTATGTCTGGGGTGATTCTCGTAAGCTAGAGGTGAGGGATTATCTAAATGATGAGACATTTTGGATTCTTAACACAACTTTTATTAAGAATAACTTAAATTACTTAATTCTAATTAACAACTTTCTTAAAGTGAGAGTAAACTACCAATTAAACTTTATATTCAAGTCAGATCGCGCAACTAGATCACTTATCTTAATTATAATAATTTAACTGTCTAATCTAACTTCCTATACAAAATATTACCTTTTATAAAATCACCTTCCTTCCTAGGTTGAAGAAATTCCTATTATGTTGATAATAGGTGAGAAGACTCAGACTTTCTTAATCTTTATTATATTCAATTGCGATGAGCGTATCCTTCTTCCAGAGCTGTAGGACGTCTAACCTTTATTCCAAACAATTCCGCACTAAGTTATCTCTAGGCTTGCCGTTTTATCTCACCAAACTTTCTATCCTTTTAAAGTATATCTCATTTGCATATTCGATTCGTTTCTCTTCTTGGTATTGGGTTGGAAAAGTTTTGCCATTAATCGTGGCCGTCAAAGAACTTAGGAGTTATGTTAGAAGAAGGACGCGAGAGACGTCACAGAGCGATGGTTGACATCACTTGGCCATGGAATACTTTGGGAAGTGACGAAGCACACTTATACCTCCATCGTCAAGTTAACACCCTCAATTGACGAATTTGGGTAGAGGAAAATAATATCATAACGCTATCCAGAAAAAAAACCCATGCATTCTAAAAAAGTGACACTATGATGTAGTTGCACGGCTACCTTTATGATTGGATGGTATTTTTTTGAAGAGATAAGACCAAATGGAATCCAAAGATATTCATTCGGTACCATGATATGCATTGGGATTTTGTAAGACGAGAATTTCAACAGCATGAATGCCTTCCCGATATAACTTTCGTGCAAGGTAGCACACCTCCACACGTCGGTCGCCGTGTTAAGCATTTGCTAAACCAGAACTTCACAGATGCACAGTTAGTCAACCGTCATTTTCGAACAGCATGGCCTCGTAGTTTACCGGATATCACCCCGTGCGACTTTAAGTTGTGGAGTTTCTTAAAGGGCAACATCTCTCGTCAAAGGCCAAAAATTCTTACTGATCTGAAGGACAGCATTCGGCGCCAAATTCCGGCAGACTTATTCTGGCCAGCTGTTAAAAATATGGTTCTGCAATCAGAGCACATTTTTGAACTTGAACATATCGAGCAGTTTCATTAATGTTTCTTTATATTTTTGAACATTTTAAAATAATATTAAATGTGGTTATGTGTATTGCAGGGCCACCTCCCCTTAGTATTTTATACTAAATTTTTTTTTATTTAATAAATGTCAAAAGCATCATTTGAATTATCTGTAGTTCAAATTTTGTCTCATTCGGGACAATAAAACGAACTATAGAGTCGTCTGAAATGAGCAACTTATTTCTCGCTAACCCTGTTTATATATACAGATATAGTTTTAAAAATTCATCATTCTCTTTAACTCTTTATATATTCTACTCGAAATAAAGTTAAATGAATAAAAATAATTTTTCTATTTATTTTAATAAGATTAACTTCTGCTTAAGGTTAGTATTAACTTTTATCTTTTTCGACATCATGGGAATCTTTTGAATACTTTAGTCAAAAATACAGGATGATTTATTTTTAACACAAGTCAAAATCTAATGAAACAGATTTAAATTCTTCTGTTTATTTTTAACACTTTGAGTTAATCCAAAGGAAAAAATATATCTAAGATCATTGTTGATTTAAATGTTTTTGTTTTCCATTGAAATGAAGCAGACAAAATCAAGCATATATCTGATAAATACCAATTACTCTTTACTTTATTTTTAGTATATTTATAATATTCTGAGATATATTTGTCCTTAAAGATTTTTTTATACTTCATTATAAATAAAAACAAATATTTTTCTAGAAATTATTATTCTGCCTGTATAATTTGAAGTTATTGTTATTAAATATGTTATACGCATATTGTACGTATGGGAAAAATTTCTACGTAGGGCCTAAAATTGGTAAGAGATCATCAGAATTATATCAATCACTTTTTGAGATAGTAATTTTGTAATAAAAAAACCTTTGTTTACAAGAGAGATTAGGTTACTCACGAAATGATTGATTGATTGTTTATTAACGTCGAACTGGAAAATAACAGGTAGACCATTGCCGAAGGTTCTCACAATTTAGAATGTTGAACAAGAAATATTTGGAGAAACTTTCTGTCATTTATAAAAATTACATCAAATTGTTTAGGTAATATTTTTTTTCTTTTCTTCCTAATTTTCCAAAATATAAGTTTTTCAAAATATAATTTCCTTTAAAAAATGCGATATTTAGTTCGAATTGTTACAAAAAATAATATTTAAAGGGACAGATATATAGAGAGAGTGTTAGTGAAAGTTTCTTAGTCTCATCAAACATTTTCTCTTAAATCTACTAAAATTATCTGTTTTTCTCTGAAACAAGGTTTCTCATACAGCACATTGCAATAAAAATTAATTTTTAAATACTATATCTATTTGAAAATTATTAGTATTGATCCTAATATAAAGTTCATTAATAATATCTTAATTACTTATAATTCCTTTTAATTACAAAATGATATTAACAAATTAAATTTCTTAATATTTCACAGATATCTACATAAAATTTAAAAACATTTTGCCAAAATGTGATTCACTGACAAAAATAATACCGTAAATTATCTCCTTAGAAAGATTGGCATGAAAATGTTCGCGAAAAATTATTGATCAGCTATGTGCGTGTGCGAAACGCTTTGATAGAGTTTTTTTTTTCAACTTAAAACTTAAAATAACTCTTATCCTTAACTCTTTAATGATATTATAGAAAATTTTCTATTCCCTTATCAGATTGTAATTAATAAACGAGAAATATATGCAATAAGCAAAAAACGCTTAGAATTCTAATTTTCCTAATTTATAAGAATGATACGAAGGCACGAAGTTTAATATAAAAATGTTTTATAATTCTACGCAGAAATAAATTTTATACAGTTCGGGAGAGTTAACTAAAGGTACGTAATATTTTAACTAAAGAATGCTAAATTTATTTTAGCAATACATTATGTTGATTTGTTTGATTAATCATTAATTTAAGAAACCAATTAACTTTAAGCTTATTCGGGATCGCAGCTGTCCAAAGGTTAAAGTCTATATATGAAAAAAAAAAAAAAAAAAAAAAATTCAACCTGAATGCGCTTTATATCGCAAAAGAGTATTAATTTTACTAAAGATGTCACGATGGATAATGATAGTTATTACTCGTTAAATGAAACTGATCCTCCAGGGCATGACATGATGTAGCGGGGAAGTGAAAAGAAACAACCACAGCTCAAATTTTGTTTTTGGTATATGGGCTTCTCAGTATCCATTGGCTTTGAAGAGTCCACAAGAAAAAAAATGTATTTCGGGGGTCCACATAATAGAAACCAAAATGTTTCATGACGAAAGATGATTAAAATAATTTAACAGTAACAAAGAAATAATTTAATGTCTTAGAAAATTCAGGAAATTCATGTTTAGTTTTTTCTTTTACCTTCTTTAATATGGAAAAAAAATAAAAATAAAATTAATAATAGTTAAAAAATTGAAAATAATGAAATAAAACGTATTCTCATAGAAAATTCTCGAAGATGGATGACTAAACGTATGTCATTCCTCCCTCTGTCATTCCCGATATAATCTTTTATTGAGGAATGAGATTTTAATCGCGTAATGCAGTTATTAACAAAAAAAAATCGTTTATGACTTGATACAGCATAAAAAGAAGACACATTAGCCTAAGGTTCTCTTCAGTAGGGCCTATATACTTAACAGCCTTAGAAATAAATTCACATAGGTCGTTTATAAAATGCATTCAATTTTTTGAATTCATTTTTATAAATAAAAATGTTTTTCAGTTATATTAATTAAAATGTTCAAAATTTATATTTGTTATGTTATATTGGAGTTGTTTAATGATTAACTTTTAACTATCTATAGATAAATATTTCAGTTAGATTTTAATTCTTTAATTAACACACCTTTAACCTCTAATAAATAAATACTTATTAGAAATATTATAGGTATACAGGGATCCTCATGTAAGCCACATATTAGGATTCAGGAGGTCCGCAAGGAAAAAAGGTTGGGAACCCTTTCTCTAAATCAAGGATGAGCAAATAGCGGCCCGCTTGACAATCAGAAAACAAAATGGACAAAAAATGTTCTCTATATACGGGTCAACAGATATTTGTAAGCAAAATTTTTCTTGCATGACCAACAAGAGTAAATATAGATGAAAGGGGACTGACATTGACTTGTAGACTGTGATGAGAACTGCAACAAGCCATCTCACTCCTGATTAAAAAAATATGTTTTAGAAAAGTATAATAGGGGGTAAGTCTCTATCTCATTAAACTGATTCTAAAATAAAATGTGCTTACAGCTACAGATATGCAATTACTCGTAGTACAATAAATAAATGAAGTAGAATTGCAATGATTTTATTTAAGGTATCCGACTACGTTCGGAACCGTGATTTTGCAAAAGCGTATAAATGAGTACTATTTATGATATTTAGTGTCACTTATAGATTAGAAAATGTATATAAAATTGTTTTAAGGATAGTATTACAATAAAAAATTATTTAATTACAATATTTTGACAAAAAATGAACATAGAATGACCCATTTTCAAAATATTCTCATTTTGTGAAAAAGGCTTCTATTATAATAATATTTTGCCTGTATGTAGCTCAGACCTCTGTACAGAAGCTCAACTAGAATTTTTGAAATATATAACATAGAAGTGGGTTTGTCCCTGTTTTACGACAACAGAGGGGAGAAATGTTAAGAAAAAAAATGCCGATAATTATTTCAATGGGTTGTAACTCTGAAAATAATGTGAATTTTTCAAAATTCATAGTTGAGCCTCTGTACAGAGGTCTGAGCAATATATATGTAAAATATTATTATAATAAAAGCATTTTTCACAAAAGGAGAACATTTTGAAAAAGGTTATTCTAAGTTAATTTTTTGACGAAATAGTGTATTTAAATAATTTTTTTGTCAAAATGTCCTTAAAACACTTTCATACATGTATTCTAATTTAAGTGACACTAAATATCACGAAAATTATCCTTTTATGCGCTTTTTTAAAATCACGGTTCCGAACGTAGTCGGTTACCTTAACTTATTTTTATTAACACTAGAAAGTCTGAAACATAGTACATACCTGTATTGCCCAAAAGAAGTCAAAATGACTGCATAGTGAAAGAATAACTAATGTGCAAATAAATTTGTTTAAAATTAATTATTATCATTTTTTATATTATTTAAAGTAATATAATAAGTTATTAGTAAATATTAACATTAAAAGAAATTTACTTCACTCGGAAAACAAATATACTCTAAAAAAGTCTAAGAAATCATGCCGTTATATACACCATTGTTTTTCAAATTGAAATTAAAAAGCAGTCACAATGACTTCCTTGGGCAATCTAGTGTTAATTTTTATATGGCACAATTAATACCTACTATGAGATGCAGAGTTGTATTAATCATAGAATGCATTCATTTTAACCCTTTATCTACCGACGGTACTTATAAGTACCACTCACTTTAAAATAACATAGAATAACCAATTTACGAATATTCTGACAATGCTTAGTAGGAATATTCTTTGAAATCCACTCTTCCAAGATATATGGCAGCACGGGTTTTATGATGAGTATTTAAGCGGGGAAGGCAAATAGTTTTATAGCAGAAATTGCATTTTCAGCGGATTGCAAAAGTTATCATTTTTGACTCGAAAAAATAGTTAATGTTAAAATTTAAGTGTCTTATTTTTTTGTATGTTAATGAGGACCTTAGAAAACGATTTGATTCTTTATTTTAAGGGAACAGTATATATAATCAATTTTACAGTGGAATATCTTTAATTAATTAATTGGCTCTAACGGATTAAATTTCCCAAAGTTGAGTATTTTGTTTATGTATATCCCTTAATTTTCAATGTAGTGATAAAAAAAATATTGCATGAAAAAAAACTGCAGTAAATCATAATGCGGTAGATAAAGGGTTAAAAGGGTACGGCCTTCCGGTATCCTTCGCTTCCACAAGGTGGTCCTCGAGCCAAAAGAATTGCCTTGAAACTTAACACTTATTCTTTGTCCTTTTTAGAGGCCCATCGACTTTTACAATAATAACTAACAAAGGAGGAGACAAACAACATCTATATATACATAAATGGATGTTTGTATATATGACCTCGCTTCATTCCAACACCGTTCAACCAATCACTATGAAAATTTTGCATGTATATGTATTTTTTTTGTGGAGAAGGTTTTTGTGCTATCTTCTTTGTTGTAGCATCCTACCAGGTGGCGCTATGTGTCGTTCAATCAATCGCCAAGTTGCCAACATGGTTGCCGAAAATGATGCCAACTTGGCTCTATCGCCAATATTTCGCTATGTTTCCATTGAATCGCCATTATAATGTAAGAACAGTGTTGCTTGCGAATATTACAATTTTAACATAAAATAAATAGAACAGAAAGTAATATTACATATTACACACCTAAGTATAAATTATTTACACTATTTTAAATGTTCATTACACAAAATTTGTAGCAATCAGCTTAGGAGCAGAGATCAGCTTAGGAATGTGTTCTCAAAAATCAACCCACAAGAGAATAACTGGGGTGTTATAAATAAAAAAAAAAATTCTTTTTATCAGTTATTAGATCTGCTCACTTAAAATTTAACAAACATGGTTTTTTTGTTCAGCTGAGATATGCAAAAAGCTTTTTTTTTGTTTAGTTTGCATTTCACGTAAAATTAACTCATTATAAATTTCTTTATCCTTCAATCTGTATTGTTTAATTTTTCAATTCACCCGTGCGAAGAACGGGTATACCAGCTAGTTTAATCTAAATTTGAAATTGATTTAATGCGAATTTGATAGATAATTTCATGATTTGAAGTAGTTGAAATGTAGTTTTCCGTGGTTACTTATGCTTGAAAATCCTTGAATTTTAACACAGGGAATAAATATAAAGGAGAAGAAAAACCACAAATCAGCTTATGTCAGAGACAAGTGATAAGCAAAGTAAACGTTTCAAAGTGGTTATTCATGTACAAGAGGTGCTTCTTTTGATATGGAATAATTTCAAGTAAAGTTCTAACTATAGTGATAATCTGAAAAGTCACGTTTATCACTGTTTTTAAACTAGCTGCATGTATGCTAAAATTATTATGGTATGTTTGATGGAAAGCCTTTGAAATTTTATTTAGGAGTGTCGGGAGATGATTTTTGTTATGCTTTTCTTTGAAAATGCCAACATATATATTCCTAAAAATATGATCGTTTCTATATATGATTACATTTAGATAGAGATTATCGGATGTGTGTTTTATTTATTTTTTAAAACTTAAATAGCTGACTCATACATAAAATATTTATATATATCAATATTTACAATATACTTTATCGCAGAAAAGAAGCTTTTAAGCCAATATTTTCTTAAAGTCATGAAATATATCTCTACAAACAATTCTTTTAATGTGGTGTTCATTTTTGTTTAAATGGATCTTTTATTTTCTGTACAAAGTACATTTCCTATTTTTCCCTTGTGCTTCTATAAGGATTTAAATCATACATGCTAGAGGGATTTTGTATTTATTTCATATCCCTTACTATTAAAGATATATAAGTATAAGTTGATGGATTATTGGAGAACCTGCTTCCCGAAGGGAAGCTCAATCTCCTTTCGTGAAATAAGTGGGTGGATACATTAGTTCAACTTTCTCTTAGCCCTTTGCTGCATAAATTTGTATGAAAATTAAATAAGATATTTAAATTAAGTGATTAAAATCATTAAGAAAATAAAATATTACATTAGGTGTAGGTAAATAAAAATTTTAGCATGAGTGTGGACTATTAAAGATGTAACAAGTTAAGTATATTATACAAATAATTTGTTATAATTACACATACAGTCAAATTCCTTTAACACAGAACACAGAACTGAGGGAGCTGAAGTATTTTTTTCGTGTTAAAAATATTGCAAAAAAAAAAAAAAAAAAAATTCTGTGTATTTAGCAAAATTAATTTTATTAGAGTACATTTTATTCACAGATATATATACACATGCTTACATGTATTTAATTTTGATAAAAATGAATGAAACAAAAACATTCCCAAGAACCTTATGAAATGTAACCAGAATTTTTTTGAAAAAAAACAAACATTTATTGAGTTTTTTGAAAATAATCTGATATTTTTCTTTGAATTGTCTTTTTAAAATCAAATTGTCAAGAAATTGTTCGATGTTGTCCATTTTATAATCATTTCATCATTGGAATGACAGCCTAAATAACTATGCA
The DNA here is from genome assembly GCA_019973955.1 of Trichonephila inaurata madagascariensis. Classification (NCBI taxonomy): domain Eukaryota; kingdom Metazoa; phylum Arthropoda; class Arachnida; order Araneae; family Nephilidae; genus Trichonephila; species Trichonephila inaurata. Next base: position 183,985 of record BMAV01000013.1, on the reverse strand, counting down.
TACTTTTCAGGATGTACCTAATTTCAGATGACGTGGGACCAGGAGCTGCATTATTCATTTCAGTTTCGTCTTCGGAATCTGCATCAATGATATTTTTTTAAAACTTTGAACCTACTTCAAAAAATTTTTTTAGCCGTAATTGGGGCTGTACACACATTATCATCTACTGCAGAGGTGTCCAACCCAAATAACCTTGCAGCCAATTCGGAAAAACGTTATAATCTCGCGTGCCGCACATAAAAATATATACATTTATATCAGATTTGGAAACAAAAAAAAACATTTATTGGAGTGAAAATTTAAAACAAAATGAATTATTATTATTGTTTTCATTATTTTTCATGTATACAGACATAGATAATATAATAATGTTCATACGATATAATAATAAAATGATCAAATAATGTTTAAAATATTACAGTTGCCATTTTCTTGAAAATTATGGAGTTCCTTTTGAATGGATCTTTCATTACTCATTGTTGAAATTTGATAGTGCTGTCATTCGCAAACGATTAAGTATGCATTACCTTTTATCTTAACCATCCTGAATATTTTTTTTAAACTCTCAAAAACATCTCTGACTGCCTCTTGCTTTTTGGGCACTCCAAACAGAAAAGGAGGAGGAGAAATGAAAGTTGCACACACAGAGAATCGTGTACCATACATAGTAAAGGATATGCATAATGCAATTCGGAATTTATTAAAAAAGTAATTTATTATAGTAAAATAAAACGTAACTGTTTGATAAAATGTAAATCGATTTTAATTTAAAGGACGTTTCTATTATCAAAAATGATTTATTTTAAAACAGGAACAGTTATCAGGCAAATTCATTGTAGATTTATATATATAAAAAATTTTTCCCTTAAATGAATTTCAAAATGAAAACACTTTAAAAACCTGATATTTAAAAATTTTTTAAAAAGAGTCGGTGGGCCGCAAATTACGTACTAGCGGGCCACATGCAGCCCGCGGGCCGTGTGTTGGACAGCCCTGATCTACTGCAACAAATTCTTCCATTGATGAACCTGTGCGGCTGGTATTTTCCGTATTTTGTTCATTCCCAGAAAGGAAGATTTTCTTTACGTATTAAGAGAAAAAAAATGCATGGAAATACATAGTAGTTTGTCGGGACCGTTGCATTATTTCATGTTAACCGATACTTCGTCTTAAGCGTTTTCGCGTTAAAGGTATTTCCCTGTATTTATATTTGAACATTAAAATATTTTCCGATCTGAAATTATGTTCCGAGTTCAGGGATTCTGCTTTTTAAAGTTAGAAAAAGACAGGTTTTGTAAAATGTTAACTTTATTAATTATCCTTTAATTTATGATATTATAAAAAATATACTATAAATATATAACATAAAGAGAAAAAAAAATAGAAATAGTAATTTTCTTAAATAAAACTTCTTAGCTATTATATATCCATATTAATCAGTTATAAACCAAAGTTTTAGTGAGTAGTGGAGTCTTTCTTTTAAAGGTTTTCTAATAATATCCTGATAAATATATTTAAAAGTTTATTACAAACAAAAGATTATCATATTAAGAGATTAACGTATTATTTTAATTACTGAGATTCCTTTCATGAGTTTAAAGATTTTTTATAGTCATACATGAAAGCTTATTTTTTTATGTTTGTATGAACAAATAAAAAAAACAGAAATTTATATTTTATATATATTTATAATTATTCTTTTTAAATTTTCAGAAATCTAATTTATTTTTCCAATTCACAATCCAGTCATTGACAAGTTTAATTAGTTTTTTTCTTATAACTTCTCCTACATGATTATACAGCCTATATATTCATTTGTAATGATTATTTATTGAGGGAATTCTATAATTTAAATTTGATTTATCAAAGTTCAATGAGCAGTCTGGGCTTTGAAAAAACATATAGTATACGTGCTTAAATGAAATTTGTTATACGGAATGAAGATAAAATTACATGTTTTCAAAATATTCTTTTCTTATAGAGAATGCTTCTGTAAAAATAATATTTTGCTTAAAAGGAGCTAAGACTTATCTACAGAACCAAAACTACGATTTTTGAAGAATTTACATTATTTTCAGAGTTATCAACTGAAATAATAATCAGTGTTTTTTTTTTTTGATAAATCCAAATCTAAATTATGTATTTCAAAAATCCTAGATCAGGCTTGGAAAAGAAGTCTTAGCTAAGTACAGGAAAAATATTATTTTTATCGAAGCATTTTCCATAGAAGGAGAATAATTTGAAAATATGTAATTCTATCTTTACTTTTCTCCAAAAAATTGTATTTAGGTAATTTTCTTTATTGCAATTATATTAAGTTAATTTTGTGTGTATGTTCTAATTCAGATGACACTAAATATAAAAAAAAATTCATTTAAACGCTTTTTAAAAATCATGGTTCCAAACCCAGCTGGATATCTTATGAAGGTTATTAGAATAACCGATTATACGAATGATTATATATATACATTGCTTTATCAGAATATCTAAGAATAAGTATGATTTTTTAATTAGTAAGAAATGTAATTATTTTTGAAGATGCTATTTGAATATAAATAGGTTAGATTATTAGAATTTATATAAAACGAGTTTCAACCCACTAACGTCCGAAAATTTCTATTCCCATGCGGCTAAAAATTTTATGACCTCTCACAAAAGTGACCAATCTATCGGAAACACAAGACACGCGACTCTCTTTCTCGTAAGTAGCCGATTTTTTTCCCTTTTATTTTTCGTCCCAATCCCTCCTCCCCCTTTTCCCGTTTTTTTCCCTTTATTTTAATCCTTTTTTATCACCTTCATTGACGGAGTCCAACAGCTCTAATCGCATCAAAGGAACTCGGCGCGTGCGCAGAGCCCCCGCAGTGAGCCCGCCGCCCAAAAGGATGGAGCTCGTGGGTAGCTAAGGAGGTAGGCGAAAAAGCAAGATGGCCGATGGAGAAGAGATGCGGAACAACAACGACAGCGTGGGGCCTTCCGCTTTCCGGTCCAGGGCCCGAAAGGGGGCCCTCAAGAAGAAGAATGTGATCTGTGTGAAGGACCACCGATTCATACCCAGATTCTTCAAACAACCGACCTTCTGCAGTCACTGTAAGGATTTCATTTGGTGAGTTTTTTCTTCTCCGTCTTCTCTCTCTTCCGTTCTCTTCCGCGTGTTCTCGACGGGTCGTTAGAGAGGGATGGGGAGGAGAGTGTCGGGCCACCCTCCCGTCTCTCCACCCCCCCTCCTTTTCGCGTACGAGCATCCACTGAGAAAAGATATCGTGAGGAATAGATATTGTGTAAAGGAATGCCCCTTTTTTGACTGGTTTTTTTTCTGGCAGAGTAGATAAAGAAATGGAAAACTTAAATATCTGATAAAATAACGAATTTATTAATTGGCGATTTTGTCTTTTAAGAAATTGATAGCGTATAGGGTAAAGAAAATTTCGTTAAATAAAAATAAAGGCCGATACGATATGGAGAAAGATATTTAGTGAATGTTCATGATTTTGAGAATATAATCTAAATTAATAATTTAAGTATATACGCGAGTATTTGGAATTATTTAACACAACATTAGCTAGTTTATGAAAATAGTAAGAATAAATTTTTTTCATTGGGGGAGAGGGAGGGAATGAAAGGAATCGAAGAAATGAATGAAATGTATGAATGAATTCAATTTGAAAAAAAAACAATGAAATGTATGAATGAGATCGATTTAAAAATCAGAAAGTTAGAATTAAGATTAAAATGGATAAATAATGCAAGTTTATCGATTATGAAAGCCATACCTATAAAATATTACGAAATTAATACTGATATAAATAATTTTTGAAGAGAATGACAACAACAAAAATGAATTAATTTAAATTAATTGTAGTTTTTAGAAAATTTAGAAGACAATATGTTAAATATTCTCATTTAGCATATAATGCTTCAAAGTTCAGGATGTATTGACTGAAAATGATTTGAAACAAAAACTATGTTTCCAAATCAATAATTTACTCATTTAAATATTTCATTTAGAGTATCTCAAAAATAAGCATTCAGGCATTTTTTAAAATTTTTATTAAATGGTTTTAAATAATTTAAAACACAATGGTTTTTGATGTCTCTTAATTTCTTATGAGAATGTAAAGAATGTTTTTTCCAAAATGCGAATTCCTTTTCATTTCATAAAATTAGTAGAAACACAACAAACAACAGTCAAGTGACATAATCTCATAACATAGGCGTAGTTTACAGAAATATTAAGAGAATAATTTTAAAACTTTATTTCTAGCTTTATGAAAGGTTAAAAGGGCGGTCAAGCGTGAACAAAAATATGAATAACTATTTACAAACTTCAATGTGTCAAAATATATCTATTGTTTTATAAGGTGTTTTTACGATAATAAATGCTTCAAAATAAGTATGATAGCTTTGGAAAATCAAGAAATAAGTTTGAATTTTTTCAAATATTAATGAATCAATGAAACATTAAGTCCTTAAACGAAATCATTTAAAAAAATAACGAGAAAGTTCTCTAAATAATGATTCTAAGGTGTTCAACTACATTTAGAGCATTGATTTTGAAGAGTATAAATGAATAATATGTTTTTGATATTTAGTGTCACCTGAATCAGAACGTACGTATGTAATTGTTTTAAAAATGTTATTACAAAACAAAAATTATTTAAAAACATTTTTCTGGCAAAAAATGAAGAAAAAAAATGACCTTTTTTCAAGATATTCTCCTTTTATGAAAAATGGTTCTATATCAATAATATATTTTGCCTATATATAACTTAGAATTCTGCACAGAGCCTGAACTAGGAATTTTGAAAAATTAACATCATTTTCAGAGTTGTTATCAACTGAAATAATAACCACTGTTTTCTGTTAAAATTTCTGTACCCTCCTAGTATACTGAAATACGAATAAATCTACTTTTAAATTATATATTCTAAAAATACTAGTTCAGGATCTGCACAGAAGTTTTAGTTATATATGGGCAAAATATTATTGTAGAGTCAATTTTCATAAAAAGAAAAATGTTTTGAAAAGATACCATTTTTTCTTCCTTTTTTGCCTCAAAAATTACATTTAAATAATTTTTTTACTGCAATAATATTCTTAAAAGAATTTTATATGTATATTTAAATTCAAGTGACACACTAAATGTAAAATAAAATTATTTATTTAAATGATTTGTCAAAATTACGGTTCTGAACGTAGTTAGATACCTTAATGAATTAAATGTTTGAATGAAAATACTATAATGACAAAAATAGAGTGATGCTATTTTTTTTTTTATTTAAAATGATTATAAAGGTTCTCAGTATATTCCGAAAAAGCCAATATTTCTTTACATTACCGTTAAAGTATATTTTAATCTTTTAGTCTAGCTATTCTAATTTTAAATTAAATTAGAATAATTGAATGTTTGTCTTGCTGGAATATTTCGTAAGAGTAATGCTGGCGATAAAAGTCTGATTCTTCTCTGCCACTGAAAGCGAATATATGCCAGCTGGAATAAAATCAAAGTTCCAAGAGAGCATGAACGAGTTTTTCTTTTTTGATGTTTTATTCTTTAAAACTTGTTCTTGAACTCTAAAAAAGCTTTGAAAATGTAAACAAATACTAAAAATGAGCTCTTATTTTGAAATTTCATCTTTCTTGGCTAAGAACGTAAATGACTTCCTCACACGTATGTAATTAGTTTTTACGTTTATAAAATTATTGAAATTTTTTTTTCAATATATTTTGTAAACATTTTTAGTTCTTTTAATCGTAGAATATTTGTAAAATGCTTTCTTGGTGAAGTAATAAATATTTATCTAAACTATATACTTTACTCATAGTGTAGTTGTAATAATTTACGAAACACACGCATTTATATTTAAAAAAAAACAGCTATTGTGAGTTAAAATTACACAAAAGGTCTCTTTAGTTTTAACACATTTAATATGTAGACTTATTAAAGGCCAGTAATAAATCTTTTGTTTCTTAAATAATTTCCTCATAAATAATTTTGTAATGAAAAAAAAAAGATTACTTTAAAATTCAGTTTAAAACGCGTTCCCTACACTTTCAAGCTGATTAAAAAAATTTTTTTGTTGGTATATTCTTCGAATAACGCGCAACCCTTTTTAAGAAGGAACCTAAAATGTATGTGTACAATGCTCTTAGGTTTTAAAGTTATTTATTCGAGGTATTATCACAGGCTTTTGAAAAAAATAGTATACTTCTAGAACTACAATTCTTTAAGTTCATAAGGTATGTCATTTCATTTAAATAAACTGTATTTTATCACTTGGAGGTCTAATTTTTTTTCTCTGGTTATATCTTTTTTTTTATTTTTAAAGCTATCATTTTCATACACGGCGTATAACGCGCACTAGTAAATTTCGATCTTATTTTTTGTGTTAAAAGTGGGCATTATACCGGGATTTTACGGTAATTAGAAATATTTTCGTTTCAATCTTCGATTGGTTTTTAAGTTTTTTGTCAGAAAGATTTATATATTAATGATTTCATGAAAGTAGTTAAAGTTAAATAAATTTCATGCTATATCACACTATTTGAGTGAGGAAAAAAATGGAACGCAAACTTCCTTCGTTAAAAAAAAAAAGAGCATAGTATAGAATAAAATTTTATCCTTGTTGTTTATTAGAATATGCTTAGCTTAGTAAACAACAATAAAAGTTTTTAAAAATAGGGTAAAAATACAAATAAAATAAGAGTTTATCTAAAATGAACTAGATTCAAGGGAGGGAAAAATCTTTTGAAAAAAGAAATAGTAATGAAGCATGAAAAAATTAAGACGTTTTCTAAGAAACTATCTTACTTCCCAATTAAATAATTATTTAATTTTAATTGATTTCCTTGATTGTGCATTGCTAAATAGAACACATTTATTATTATCATTACGGATTTCATTTAATGAGTGATTTGAAGGTCAAAAACGTATTTCAAAATTTCAAGAAGTATTCTGAAAATTTTTCATACCTTCAACTATTCAATTTTTGTTCTTAAACTGGGAAAAAATGTAGCTGTCATTTCCCCCTCGGTATATTTCATGGCTGACAGCGAGATGTTTTTATTGCCATGTACGCGGCAAGAATGAAGATATTTTTTCACAGCTGCGAGAATTCCTAAGATTTCTAATTTAAGTCACGTTTGTCGCAGAATAAATAGTGTGATTACAGGGCACTTTTTCGTGATTAGGACGAAAGTAAAACATAAATGTGACAAGATTTCTTAAAAAGTTTCGAAAAACATATTTGGCAGTCAGCAATTACCTCTTTTGAAATACAAAAAAAAAAAAAAAAAAAAAAAGAAAAAAATGTTATAACCATAATTTTAAAGTTATAGTTTAATATTTGACACTATAAATTTTAAAGTTCTTTGAGATGTGGAATTCTTGAAAAGTTATAATCTTATTCTAATTTAGTGCACACATATGGTTTCTTTAGGTTGAGTGAGTGTTTATTAACGTCGCAATGTAAAGAAACATGCGGATTATTGGCGACGGACTAAAACCCTAAATTAGCACCCTACTCTCCAATCTTCCACATGACACCAACGCAAGGATTCTGAGCCACGATAAATTTAATGTGCACTAGCCCCTATACTAGGCGGGTTTTGAACGGCAGCAGGACTCGAACTTATGACACAACGATTTCGAGCTTGTGATCATAACCACTGGGAAGCCGCGGCCCCCCAAAGTTCTTAGGGATATGCACCTAAGGGATATGCATCTTAGGGATATGCACCATGTATGCACCTAATAATTTTTTTGAGGACAGAAAGAAGCGATTAAATCAGGCAAAAATATACGGATGAATGTGATAAAAAAACTCATGTAACTTGAAGTAATAGTCAATGTGTTATTTAATAGCAGTTTTTGGAAAATAATTTGTAAATATTAAATCAATTTTCTCGGGGGTAATTTTCAGGAATCATGCTATCAACAGTTCAATAGACCTTTGATGTCCTAGCTAAATCTGAGCGTGTATAATGATTTTCTCAATATATTTTCAGATGTGTATTCAAAACAAGAGTATTCTCCCTTAACAGATAATTGAGCGTTTGGAAGATATTCAGTGAAATAAGAAGGAAATAAAAAATATACATTTTTGTATTTAAAATATCCCTCCTTTTATACATATTCATCATGTTTTTTTTTTTTACTTTCTCTCTCTCTTCACACAATTTAAGAAAAAAAGAAATTCCATTCATATGTTTTTGTGGTTTTGTTGAGGATTCGAAATGACACATCTTTGATTGATTCATGTACTCTTTCTTTCTTTTGATTTTCCTTTTACCAAATTCAGTAAAAATAACGAAGGAGAGCATATTTAAAAAAAAAAGAATTCTTCGTAGAAGTTCTATAGATTTTGAAATCACACAAAATACATGTGAAGAAAAGAGATCTATTTCAATAAAACAATAACGAATGTCAATGAATTTGTATTAAAATAATTAACTAAATAAATCAAACAGTATCTTGTAAAACACTCAACGTTTGATGATGACCAAAAGTTCCCAGGATGAGAGTAATAAAAATGCTTTAATATAAGATTTTTATGCCGATTTTAATTATAAAAATATGAAGAATATCCTATTACTTATTCTTTTTATAATTAATACTTATTTTCATTGTAACTCAAAATGCGTAAAGTATGAAACAGTATATTGCTACAATTTGTTTTTTGAAAATAATACAAAAATAAGTTTCGAATTTTAATCGTATTTTATAGTACAGAAGTTTTAAGATGCGACTAATTAAAAAGTAATGCCATGTCAACCTTGAACAAGTTTTAAAATTTTTAAAAATATTTTTCTTTCTAAACAAACTATTCGAAAATTTTTAAATTATTCTCTCTCTCTCTCATATTATTATCTTATAATTAAGTAATGGCAATTATTTGTAGTGTTAATATTATTTTTACTTAAGAGGAGTAATTTTTAATTAATTTTTAAAATGAACTTTTTTTTTTACAAAGATGCATTTATTATATTATTTAAAGTATTTAATATTATTAAGCAATCATTAAATGATATTAGGGTATGTACAATTTGATTATTTATTAAAATGAAAATTAACTCTAAAAAATAAAAAACTTCTATATAAAAATAATAATTTACATATAAAATTTTCCTTTTGAGTGTATTTATTGAAGTTTTGTACTCATTATGAAATGCGATTCAGAACAGAATATTTTATTATATATAATATTTTCAACAGATTATATTTTATACATGTGTTGACAAAATAAACAGTTTCAGCTTTGGGTATATGAAAGATTATTTTTCAGAGTGACTATTTAGTGTTTAAGGTATCCGACTACGTTCGGAACCGTGATTTTGCAAAAGCGTATAAATGGATGATATTTATGATATTTAGTGTCACTTAGATTAAAAAATGTATATAAAATTATTTTAAGAATATTATTACAAAAAAAATTATTTAAGTACAATATTATTACAAAAAAAATTATTTAAGTGCAATATTTTGACAAAAAATGAACATAGAATGACCCATTTTCAAAATATTCTCCATGAAAAATGCTTCTATTATAATAATATTTTGCCTGTATATAGCTCAAACCTCTTTACAGAGACTCAATTAGAATTTTTGAAATATATAACTTAAAAGTGGGTTTATCCATGTTTTACGACAACAGAGGGGAGAAATTTTAAGAAAAAAATGCCGATAGTTATTTCAATTGGTTGTAATTCTGAAAATAATGTGAATTTTTTTTAAAAAAATAGTTCAGACTCTCTGAAAAAGTCTTTACTTTATATAAGCAAAATGTTATTATTTTAGAAGCATTTTTTAAAAAAGGAGAAAATTTTGAAAAAAGGTTATTCTAAGTTAATTTTTTGCCAAAATATTGTATTTAAATAAATTTTTTTTTGTCAAAATGTCCTTAAAACAATTTTATACATGTATTCTAATATAAGTGACACTAAATATCACGAAAATTATCCATTTATGCGCTTTTTTAAAGTCATGGTTCCGTACGTAGTCGGATACCTTAAGCTTATTAATAAATTACATTAACTAACTACGATCAGAACCATGATTTTGCAAATGATATAAATAGAAAATGTTTTTGATGTTTATTATCAATTGAATTCGAATATATATTTAAAGTTATTTTAAGAATCTTATTAGAGAAAAAAACTATTAAAAGGCAATTTTTTGGCAAACAAACAAAGAAAGAATGACATATTTTCAAAACAGTCGTCTTCTATTATGAAAAATGCTTCTATCATAATTATATTTAGCCTATATATAGCTAGAACATTTAACCGGGGTTGAATTGAGATTTTTATAATATATTATTTAGAAGTGGATTCATGTTTTATTATATCAGATTAGAGAAATTTTAACAAAAAGCACCCTTTATTCTTTCAATTGATCGTAAATCTAAAAGTAACGTAAATTTTCAATAACCTTTGATTCTACCCAAGTGTAGCAGTTTTAGCTAAATGCAGGCAAAATATTATTAATATAGAAGCATTTTTCATAGAAGAATGTTTTGAAAATAGGCCATTCTTTCTTCATTTTTTCCCCCCAAAGTATTGCATTTTAATAATTTTTCTTGTAATAATATTTTTAAACAATTTTATACGTATATTCTAATTCAACTGACACTAAATATCACAGAGTTATTCATTTATACACTTTTTCAAAATCACAGTACCGAACGTAGTCTGAGTCACCTCAATAAAGAGCATTATTTTAAGAAATAAAAATATGAAACATCATGTGCAATGTTCAACAAACATTGAGAAATTAAAATTATAGATCGTCTGAAAATAGTTTAAACCACTACCTAATTGCCAAAACGGTTTCCAAACTTTTCATCGATGAGTTCTGAAATATTCGAACATGAAACACGTTGTGTGTTCTAGATGAAATCATTCTACAAGACATTTCCTCTACTCAAACTTTCTAAAATCGTTTTACAGTAGATAATCAGCATGGAACAAGTATTGGAAAACGATCTTCCTTAAAAATAGTCCTCGAATTATCGATTTCTAGTAGAAATCTTCAGTGGAAACGAAGCAAAACCAGAAAAAAAGGTTTGAATGATCTATTTGCGTAATACTGGTCAGTGGACATTTTTTTCCCGAGGTAAAACGGAATGCTTCTGTCGAATAACCATGTGAATTTAAATTGATCAGTAATTGTAAGAAAAGAATTAAAACTTTATTGCTCCGTAAGTTATGGATGTACATTATTCGCTCGATTATTATTTGAAAAACGAAGGAATATACTAAAAAGCTGAATTTTTGAACAGTTTTAGAAAATAATATTAGTTGTGTTTTACGTTTCATAAAATGAAAGTACCCATTCTTGCATGTACTTAGAATTTAATCTTTTCAGAAAATAAATGTGAATGTTGAAAATAATTAAATAACTATTAAAATACTTAAAAAAATATAAATAACTATTATATTTTTAGATAGTTTTTAGGAATGAATAAATTCTGAATTGTTAAGTTCATTAAACTTAAGCTTGGAGCTGTGAATTTAAAAAGTGTATAAAATGGATAATGTTTTTGATATTTAGTGTCAGTTCAACACTAGAATATACTTATAAAAATTCTTTTAAGAATTTTTTAACTAGAAATTTTTTTTAAATACAACCAATTTTTTGGCAAGAAAAGGAAAAAAAAAAATATATATTTTCAAAATGTTCTGTTTTTATGAAAAATACTTCTATAATAATAATATTTTGCCTATATATAACTAGGACCTCTTTACTGGAGTTGAGCTAATATTTTTGAACCATATAATTTAGAAGTAAACTTTTTCGTATTTTATTATATCAGAATAAAGAAATTTCAACGATCGTAACTTTGAAAATAATGCGAATTTTTCAAAAACCCTAGTTCAATACCGGTAAAGAAATCCTCGTTATATATGGGCAAATTATTATTAACACAGAAATATTTTTCATAAAAGGAGAATGTCTTGAAAATAAGTCTATCTTTCTTCACTTTTTGCCAAATATATTGTTGCTCATTCCACCTGTCTGACATAGTCAGATCGAGGCCCACGAAATTCATCGTGGCAATGTAGACGCTAGATGTACGCCTGTCGTTAGCCTTTGCTTTGAGCCCCATACATGTGACAGTACGATTTTAGCTTGGTGAAATTTCCGAAGGGACGATAGAACTTTACGATAGATGGCACCACCTTCTATCTCCACCTCCATAATTTTGGCATGGAACTGAAGAGGAGGGAAATTTTTCTCCAGTTCCCTGCACTTGTGATTCAGCCCGCAAGACTTTCGGACCCAGTGATTTAACGAGCACGTACTCCGTGTGTACTCGGAGGGTATTTGCCGGTACGGGCATCGAATCCAGGTCTTCCGGTCCGGAGTCCGGTGTTCTAACCACTAGGCTATCCACGGCCCTAAATAAATTGCATTTAAATGTTTTTCTTGTAATAAAAGTCTTAAAAGAATTTTATATGTATATTCTAATTCAACTGACACTAAATATTCAAAAATTATTCATTTGTACGCTTTTACAAAATCACAGCTCAGAACGTAACCAGTCACCTTAAAAAAAAATATAACTCTTATATATTACTCTTATATTATTAAATATAACTCTTTTTTTGCTGATTGTTAAACAAATACTTTGGGTTCTGCAGGAACACATTACATCTTTATTCAAATATGTAGTCTAATAACTTCTGTAACGGCTGTAAGCATTGAAAAATGTGAGATTATGAGATTATTATTATTATTTATGAATTAAATACAAGAGAAATGCACATTTTCAATTTAATAGATAAAACTACAAATGTAAAAATTAATAGTACAAAAAAAAATCAATCTATTTTTTCTACCTTTTAACCCAATAGTCTTCATTCATGAAAGATATTTTATGTAAAAGTTTATTTTCTAAGCAACATACAATTTTGATCAGAAGAAGGGAAAGTTTTTTACTCTTAAGGTATCCTACTACGTTCTGAACCGTGATATTAAAAAGCGCATAAATGGATAATTTTCATGATATTTAGTGTCACTTAGATTAGAATATATTTATAAAATTGTTTTAAGGGCATTTTAACAAAAAATTATTTAAATACAATATTTTGGCAAAAAATTAACTTAGAATAACCTTTTTTCAAAATGTTCTCCTTTTGTGAAAAGTGCTTCTATTATAATAATACTTTGCCTGTGCATAGCTCAAACCTCTGTACAGAGGCTCAAATATGAATTTTGAAAAATTCATATTATTTTCAGAATTACAACCATTTGTAATATATATATATATATATATATATATATAAAATTATCGGCGTTTTTTTCTTAAAATTTCTCCCCCTGTTGTCGTAAAACATGGATAAACCCACTTTTAAGTTACATATTTCAAAAATTCTAGTTGAGCCTCTTTACAGAGGTCTGACCTATATACAGGCAAAATATTATTATAATAAAAGCATTTTTCGCAAAAGGAGAATATTTTGAAAATGAGTCATATGTTCGTTTTTTGTGAAAATATTATACTTAAATAATTTTTTATTGTAATACTGTTCTTAAAACAATTTTATATACATGTTCTAATCTAAGTGACACTAAATATCATAAATACTATCCATTTATACGCTTTTGCAAAATCATGGTTCCGAGCGTAGTCGAATACCTTTAAGTCCAAATAAGCTGTAAGCAAATAGTTAAAAAAATTCTAATTTTTTTTCAAACATCTTATAATAACATATTTTTAAATTCACAGTTCTTATCTGCAAATGAGCCACATATACCTATTTAGCGCGGAAATTAATTAACGATTGAATAACAGTAACATCTTGAAATCTGGAAATAAGTCATATTTATTAGTAAGCAAAAAATAAATTACTATAATTTCCAAAAATTTAATTGTAGCTGTCATTGGCATTTTTATTTTGTTGATGAATCAAATATAGGGGAAAAAAAAAGAAAAATCATACGGAAAATGTAAGAAATTTCTCCTGCAAAGCAAAAATTCTTTTGGCAAAGCGTCATATAACAACTTAGAAGATCACACATTCTGTATTATTTATATTTTTGATAAGAAAGATATAACCATTTCATGTTTTAATTTCGAAAAAAATGTTTTTAAAAGACCGTTCGATTTCGGTACGTGTACTGTGAAATAAACGTTTGATTTGAATGGCATCATCTGGAGTCATTCATAAAGTCGATGTATTAAAAATCGATCGAAGCGCCGCTGGGTTGCTTTCGTTGAAGTTCATTCAAAAAGAGATTTTTCGGGATTGAAACAAATGTAGCAGTTGAAATTGAATGAGAGAGCAAAGCCTAGAAGAATTTCTGAAAATTTAAAATGTATTTTATCTCGGTTAATTTAAGAAAATGTCTTTTTAATGATTTTAGTATCACGTGTGTGTGTGTTCTCTCAAGATTGCCCGTTCTATGTGATAAACGATCTATACCTTACGTTTTGCTTATTTTGATTCAAGGCACATGTGTTATTGCATTTGAATACTTTTCAATATATGTATTGATAAAAATGACATCATATAGTTTGTATAAAAGTTAAGGAAATTTTTTAATTCAGATTTAATTTTTCATGGATTAAGTATCACAAAGATATAACTGAAAAAAAGTAAAGTTAAATTGAATTTCCAAGATGTTTTTAATTTAATTACAGTACTAGTTTCTTAAAAAGAGAAATATAATTTAAAAAAAAAAGGTTTTTATTCCCTAATCTATTGGTTTGTTTTAAATTTTCATGCATGTTAACATTTGTTTTAAATTTCAATGCTTGACCGCGTAGTTGAATGTTTAATCATTTCCTACCGTATTTATTTGAATCCAAGCTATACTTTTTTCAAGGTTAATGTTACTGTTACTGAAAATTGGGTGCGGCTTAGAATCGAAGGCAGAAAAATTTGTTGAATGAAGAAATTGAACATAAGGTCTATTACAGGCTGATGTGTGTGTTTAAAAGTTTTTAGTACTTTTAGACGGTAAATAAAAGAAATAAATAAAATAAATTAATCATGTACTTTTTACTAGTTCTTATTTTGAACTTTCTTAAAACTTCGCAAATATCGGATGTCAAAAAACCATTTCACATTATATTTTTTACATTTTTTCGCAAAAATTGTTGAGAATTTTGGGTGCGGTTTAGCTTAGATTCGAATAAATATGGTGCTTTTATAGTATGCCCATTTACACCCCCAAAAATTAAATAATTTAAAACGTATAAAAATATAAGAATTCTTGACAACTTTTCTCAATATTTTTCGACAGTAATTGTTTTCTTAACATTTATTCCTAAGTAGTTTTTAAAAATCAAACATAAATCTAAGCCCTCTCTCAGATTATTCATTTTACGTATTAGGCAAGAATTATTAAGCTAATTTCTACGTTTATTTAATGCAGTATAATAGTCTTTAGTGTCTATAATTATTTCAACTACCTTACGAAAACTCTTCACGAAATTTAAGTTTTCTTATTATTGTCATAATTCACATGCGAAAAGGGTTATATTCAAATTGTTAGATTTTTGTGTTTGATGAAGTTTTGTTAATAATATTAGAACTTATAATAGATTACAGTGAAAGTTTAGAAAAACACTCAAGCTTCATATTGAAACAAGGATATCTAATAGAAAAGATAATTAGACTTCATTGAGAATGAATTGTGTCAAGCAGTCTCAAGAGCATGAATTATCGCAATAAAAATTCTAAATATTATTCGTCTCTCTTCATTGGGTTAATCACGTTCGCCTACCTGTCGATAGAAATTACAGACTTCAGTACGTGCAGGGGTTAAAAGAAGGTCGAGTTAAATTCACTATTTACGTATCGATCGAGAAAGCTCTGAAATATGGCTTCCTCTTCTTTAATCTCCTTAATTTATCCTTTTAGAAAGTTTCCTGCTCTGTATCCGCTACAAAACCATATAAATGCTCAGAGTTCGAGCGTGAAGCCAGGGATTCGATGTTAGCAGACGGTTCTTAAGCTGTTGCCAATTCCGATACAAAAAAATATATATTGGATTTGTATTCAAACATTTCCTCTTCTTTAAATGCTCTGAATACATATAATTTAAATTTTTCCTTTTATTTTTAGTTTATAGATAAATATAAATATCAAAATATTAACTTTTATAAGCTTTCAGTTTTAAATCCCGTGTTTTTGATGCAAGACTGACAGATTTATCGAATATAGTTGGAAAAATGGTTTAGTGTTATTGTTAATTAAGAATTTTATAGAAGTAAGGATAATAATATTAGTAATAGTAGAATAAATTTTAGAGAAATTTAGATGAAATAAAATGAATATAATCTATATAAAAACTTCTATTCTAAAAAAAGAACCAAATATAAGGCAAGAAATATTTTTATTTCGAAAGCGATTCTTGGTTACAAGTAATCTCCTAGGCAGCTTTAGCATATAGTAATTTTTAAAATACTTTATATATATATAATTTTAGTTTAAATCAGTAACTATTTCAAGATTTTCAAGTTTACGTTTTTATTTGTAATATAAATGGTTGGTTTGGAAAGCTAAATTCAAAATCTGTATTGTAAGAATGTTCGATTTTCAAAGTATGGAATCATTTTTCATTCTTACTTCGGGAATATTTTACTATTTTTCCATGGTTATACTTATTAATTAAATAAGTTATTAGAATTTACTAAATACCGAGTTAGTTCATTTAAATATGAAATAAAACTATTACAGCACAAATGTTCAATTATTAAATTATTAAAAATAATTTTTTATTTATCACAATTACAGAATCATTGGAATTTAAAACTAAACATAATAAAATATATGATAACTAAAGTAAATTTTGAAAAAATTTCCTTATGTTTTGCAATCTCCTTAAAAGCGCTTAGCAAAAAAAAAAAAAAAAACATACAGTATAATTATAAGTAGTGCATTTCAAAATAAAATTTAACTCAGTGAAAATTTAATATATATGAATATCTGCGTCAATAAAAAACATTATATGAAAGCTCATAATTGAAATGAAAGTTTTTGGTAATATTTATCTATAAAAATAAATAAACATTAAAATATTTTTAAAAATATTAAAATTTTGAATTTTTTTTTTAAAAAAGAACAATTTTTTTAGCGAAATAATACTTTACGCCAAAGCTTCATATTTACAAACGTTTTATTCAAGTTACGTATCGCTGAGTGTTGAGAAAGATAGGAGAGTATTATTCTGGCCGTACTCTTTCATATTCTTAAAAATATATGTTCTTGCAGAAATAATTGGTTTTTTGGCAACTATTATTACTATCACACTTCATATTACCATACATCTCCAAGGAATATTTCAGAAATAAAAGAGATAAATGTAAATGTTAAAAAAAAAAATAAAAAAAAATGTAAATGCAAAAAAAGTGAATTCTAATTTGATAATAACGCGTAATAGTTCTTTTCATTTTATCTAACAAGTTGAGACACATTTTGTGCACAAAATTTTATTTTCAAAAAAAGCCCAAATTGCTTATGGATTATTAAATAAAACTCATAAAATTGAGCGAATATTAACACTTTTTACATACCTGTTTTATTTTTAGTTAAAATTTATCTATATACTAGCGGTCCCGACAGACATTGTCCTGTACACACGTCTTAAATCCAAAAATTACAAACTTTTTTGAATTATTTGTAACAATCTGGACCGTTTTGATAAAATTTTTTATAAAGAAAGTTATTACAATACCTGACATCATCACATGTACAATTACCACCATTCGACCTATCGATTGCGTGTGAGTATGTGTTTACAATGAACTAAGTTGAATATAGAAGCTATTCTGAAGAGAAACAGTTTTAATTTACAGGTATATTTTTTAATGTACAAAAATTACATTTATCGTAATGCCATTGAATGAACAATGTTTTTGGTTAATCCTTGAGGGGTATAAACAAACATGCGATGGTTTGCCAAACCTCGGACATGAAACATATAATTGGCCGAGCGAAAAGCAAGGGTTTTCTAAATCTAAACAACAAATTGTCATTGTTTGACCCTATGACTTATTAATGATCATAGCTAATACCAAGCGAATTGGAAATTGCAAACATTTGAATGGGTAGGCGAGTTTGAAAGAATCATTGGGATCTGTGGTAGAAGTACAACTTCTCCTTGAAGTTTGCAGCTCAAAATAGTGGCCTCAAGAATATTTCCCATGATTTTTTTATGAACAAACACGCGCCCTTACGTAATTTTGGCGCATTTTTAACTAATTGCGAATTGTGAATCTAAATCATTCTCGAATTTACTTGAACCCACACAAAAAATATCATCCAAATCGGACCAGCCGTTTAGGATGAGTTCAGTCACATACACACTACAGAAGAATTATATATATAATGATTATTTGAAAAGATATATTAATTAAAAACGCTAAAAAGCATGAATCGTCTACATTTTTGAAACAACAACCATTCTCGAATCCACTGGAACAGACACAAAAAATTTCATCAAAATCGGTCCAGCCGTTTAGGAGGAGTTTAGTCACATACACACGCACAGAAGATTTTTATATATAAAGGAGAGCTCATTCATCACGAGATCTCCAGATGTATTAGATCCACAAGCTTGAAATTTGGCAGGTATGTGTTTCTTTTATGAAGATCCTATAAGAATAGTTTTTGCGAAAATGGACCCCCAAAGGAAGTTGCGAGGAGTTAAGGGGTGTTATAGATAAATATCCCTTTTTTTAAAGTATTAGACTTATAGATTTTAAATTTGAAAAGCAGATCCTCTAAAAATGAGTGAGGGTGGTATGTGACCGTAAATCATAATTATACTCCCGTTTTTTAGAAATTTAAGTCCTATACTTTTCAAATCAAGAATTGCGGGGCATAAGATTATTTTCAATGCAATCGAAAGCTTAATGTCATGACTTAGATATGAATATTTCACAAACAGTATACAACCGTACAACATTCTGAAATACTCAGTGAAGCGGGCGGGTAACGGCTAGTAAACATATAGTATAGATTACAAAATATTATAAATTAAACCTAGTGTTC
>BMAV01000013.1:140340-164970 GCA_019973955.1 Trichonephila inaurata madagascariensis | reverse complement strand
TTTCTTCTTTTAATATAAAATAAATTTTATCTTTATATAATAGAATATAAAAGGTGAAATGTAACATATACTTTGTACAGCAAAAATTGACTTATTCAAGCAAAAAGAAATAGTCTATAAAACTATGCTGTTCTATATACGCTAATGAAACTAGAGTATATGATATAAATACCAAAGTAATTTTCTATAAAAATATATTTTTTTCAACTGATTTATTACATCATAAAATATGCTAATATACATAGAACTAGAACATACATTGAATTCATGAAAATTGTTAATCACTTCAAAACTTTTCTATAGCATTATCGCCCATAGTGGTTTGCAACGCTGACTGCTGTGCCGTTGGGCCTGGGTTCGAATCCCGAAGACATATATGTTTGTAAATGTATAGTACCTTCATGGCAGGGGGATACTTTAAATAGCCGTCGAGCCACAAGTCCTCTCGTGAGGTTCGTGGAAGGATAAGAGAGATGGGAGGCCCCTGACAGCCCCCAGGGTGTTTTCCCTTAAAATTAGGCTGAAACCGAGCTAAATCATTCTGTCTCTTGAATGGTGCTCAAAGCTACGGCTAACGACAGGCGTCACTTAGCGTTTTGCCATGATGAATTTCGTGGGCCTTGATCTGGCCTTTGCCGATCAGGTGTCATTAGTAACAACAACACTATAGCATTATTATAACATCATTAGACAAAATTTTTGAAAGATAATTAAAACAAGATTATTTTTCATGGAGTAGAATAAAATAAAATCTATCGTATAAAGTAAGTAGGGAATTGCTTTCTTGAATGCTTCAAAGAAAGTTACATTTTATAAGATTGATTTAATTAAAAACCTGCGTTTATTCTCTTAACTGTATTAATAGACAATTCAAAATTCGTTTTTACATGTATCTGAAATACATGTATTAGATAAAATTCGTGGGTAAAAAATGACATATTCAGGACATTTTTTGATTTCTTACAATTAGAAATCTTTGAAACAGTTATATGCTAGGTATATGTTAGGTAAATTTAAGGCCAATTTTAATTGACTATTAGTAATATATAAAATATTCACTAAAATTTTTAATAATTACTTTTCTCTCTAATTGAAATCCCAAACTTTCGCTGATTATTTGATTTTTTTTCTAGGGGGTTCGGAAAACAAGGATATCAGTGCCAAGGTAAGCATTACATATTTAATTTATATTTTAGAGTTCAAATAAGGATTTTATTACATCTATGGTAATTGCGTTTTGCTGAAAAATGAAAAGTATAATGAAGTTTCACATTTTTAATTGAACTTAAAACTATTTAAATGATAATATTAGACTAAAATTTTTTTCCATACAATATACTATCAATAAAAAAAATGTATTAAATATATGTCTTTATTAAAAATTCAAACTCCGAAGTTTGAATGAATATTAAATAAATATAAATTTCCATTCAGCAATTTTTTAAGATTAAATTAAATGGGTGAGAATGTAATTTAAATGAAAACAATACATTTCAAAATATTTTTTTTGGTAAACAGGTGGAACTTTTTTTGCAATTGTAGTTTTAGAACAAACCAAGAAAAACTGAATTGAAAATCATAAAAATGAGCAAATAATTTCAAATGTAGCATTCGCTATTTGAATATCATATTAGATTTAGTCTATCATGTTAGATACTAGTATATGTAATTATGGTCATACTTTTAGACTATTTTGAAACACTTTTCCTTCATTTAAATATTTAAAAGCTTTTTTCTTATTTAAATTCAATTGGCGTTCTGTATATGCTTAAATGGTAATAACTATAAACCACACTCAAAGTCCTTTTTTATTGTATAAAAAGTCTTTTCAGATCAGTGAATCCTAAACGTTAAATAATTGAACATAAATGGAATGAAAATGACTTTTTATTAGGGTTAAGTGCAATGAAAGTGGTCCACAGAAAATGCGAATATCACATAGAAAGAAATTTATTTCACTAAAAATTTCTAATCGATTTAGAATTATTCCAGATAATTGAACAATTTGTTATTCAGTTTCCGTCTTGCAGTAGAATAAAATTTGCGTTATCTCTTTTTCTATGCTTTTTTAGTTATACATTTATGTTTACAATGTGTCGACATGAAAAGCCTTATTAAAACATCTTTTGTAAAACACTTGTTTATAATTATGTTACTAATAATTTAGTATTGATTGCTCTTGTGTTTTTTAATTTTCCTAATATAGTAATGTGTTGCCATTGAAAAAAATTAATACGAGATTTTGAGAAATTTTATTTTTAAAAAAGGAATTACATATTATTTGATTACGAAAATTCCATAAAACTTCTTTATACAATTTTTTTTTTTATCAAATGTGAATATGTAGATATTTATTTGTAAATATTTTCCAGATTTGAGTTATCTTGATCTTTTATGTTATTTTAATTTTATACAGCACCAAAATATCCTTGCTTTTTCAGAATTGGCTAAATGCATCAAATGTAAGCTATAAGCATTCTTTTCTTCATGTATTGAATCGGAAATTTATGAATTTTTGTTTTATACTTAATTGCAATTTAAAAAATATCTTTTAACAAATATACATAACAACTGATAAAACTTTAAAAATTTGAAAATAGGAAAATTAACCTGTTATTTTGTTACTATATCACCGTTAAACTAAAAAATAAACAGCCCGTGTTACAGTTTTTAAACATTCAAAACAAAAAACATTATTTTTGACTATGTTACGCTTCAAAGGTTTCATCTTAGGAATAGTGTTCAAATTTTCTGTAATGATAAAACTATTTTTTGCAACTGATAGATGCTTTTTAGTTATAAATTATAATTTTAAAAGTGTGAAACATAAATGCAATACAGTAGAGCCTGGTTTTGTGTGGTCCTTTTTTATGCGATTTTATTTTTGTACGATTTTTTTTTGTGCGATCTTTCTTTATGCGGTATATGAATTTCAACTGTTTTGGCACCTCTGTAATGTTTTCTATCAAAGTACATACATGCCCTTCAAGACGCTCTGTTCATTTTCAGTCTCTCGACAATGAATGTTCCATTGCTCTTTCTCTCAACGCTGTAGCAGCACGCACTTGATTGAAGACGAAACTTTCAATGACAGTGACATTATCAATAATTTGATAGATTATGAAGAGAGAAGGACATGAAGAACCGGATTCTTTGACAGCGGATACAATATATGCTGGGATCCAGCTTTCCAATAAATCAGAAAAGCATTTTTTTTAAAAAATAGATACTATTCCGAAAAAAGTTTGAAATTCCAAAAAGAGATTCAATCATGCATATCTGGTTATCGTGACGTTCACAAGCAACTGAACAACTGACCGTCGTCACAAAAATTTCACTTATTTTATGGTGCCAAAAAGTAAATCAATTGAAATTGTATTTTCAAGTGACGAAAGTGATTTTGAACTAAAATTAATCACATGAAGATGCGTGCTTTGAATTACGACGAGTAAAAGTGAATTGTGTATAAGCATTTTGAAAATTCCTCTGTGTATACAATAAGAAATTAAATGTTTTTAAAATGTTTCCATGTGGAATTTAATTAATTAATTTTTTTTTGGTAGTACTTTCGCCTAAATTTCGTAAGTAATTGACATATTTTTTAAGTGTGACTTTTTTTATGCGGTCCGTCTCCACCACACAAGAAAAGTTTCTAGTAGTATGTCGACAAAATTGTTTGTTATATGTAAGTATCTATGAAATTTTCGAACATTTTTTTTGTGCGATTTCTTTTATGCAGTCCCTATCTACCACACAAAAACAGGTTTTACTGTAAAGATAATGATTTAAAAAATATATGAGTAAGACTTTAAAATTACACAGGATATTTTGGGTTAGCATAAACAATTATTAATTTTTTAAAATAGTATGACTTTCATTTGTCACTTTTAATGGTTTAAAAACAATTTTTAGGAAAATGACTATCATAAATCTAACTTTAAAATTATCAAAACCCAATATTATATTTATTGTATTCTAAGGCTTAAAGAATATAAAAAGTATAAGTATTATACAACTTCGATTCAAAATATCAGAATAAATAAAAAAAAATGTATTACATTATCTTATGAAATGCTCGATATTTTTACTAATAAACAATGAGGGAGAGTAAAATTTAGGAAATGTTAACTATAAGCTGACGTATGATAGATAGCTGATTTTAGAAAAAAAGTATTGAAATTATTAAAATAATTAAATATCCCCAAAAGGGATTGAAAATAACAAAATATCAGAAAAAATTGTGATTTATCAGATAAATTTGCATAAAAGGCACCTTTGTAGTGCCAGAGTGCTTATAATTATAGCATACTATTTATTTTGCATGTTTTTCTAATTTTTTTGAGCTGCTGTGACAATTTGAATTTAATTTGAGTTTTTAGGGAAAAAATAGTCTAAAACTTCTTAACTTAATACTCATTTTTTTTAAAGTTATACATTCTACAAAATAAGCCGAATGCGATTCTATATTTTAAAATGCTCAGACATTTATTCCTACAGAAATGAACGCAATTTCCAAAATAATACTTCATTCTTTATTTTACATTATTTTAATTCTTACAAGGGAAGGGCACGGCTAAGGAAATTCACTTGGGATCGAGACTTGGTGTAATAGTAGTACTGCTGTTGGGTGTTCACCCCTCAATGTGATTCCGCCAAATGGCCAGTCAATTCGGAAAAATTAGCCTTCGAAATTTATGCTTAGCTTTTATACAATTAAATTTTAACTTCCCGCAACGAGTTCGTAGCCTGATCGGTAAATCGTCTGCTTGCTATGCGCGAGGTCAGGGTTCGATTCCACGGGATCAACATTTTTTCTTAAATTAATTTAATTATTTTTTAAATTAAATAAATTTATATATGAAAGGTTTATTAAATATCAAATGATATTTTATGTACTTATTTTGCATTTTATAAAGTAAAAAAAAAAAATTACTGTAATTATATAAATAAATATATTAAATTTTATAAATCTATTTTAGATTAATAAGTAATATTTATAATAAAATATATAATAAATATTAAATGATATTTTACATAAAAAATTAGATACAAATAGTTTTATAATGTGAAATACAATATACTATAAATAAAATATTATATAAATTAATTTAGATAATATATTATTATTATTATATTTATTATTTTATAATTAATATAATAATTAAATGAATAAATTATAAATAATTAAATGAATTGAAGAAAAAGTTGATCGCGTGGAATCGAAACCCTGACCTCGCGCATAGAAAGCAGACGATTTACCGATCAGGCTACGAACTCGTTGCGGGAAATTAAAATTTAATTATATAAAAGCTAAGCATGAATTTTGAAGGCTAATTTTTCCGAATTGACTGGCCATTCGGTGGAATTACATTGAGGGGTGAACACCCTAAAGGAATACTACTATTACACCAAGTCTCGATCTTAAATGGATTTCCTTAATCATGCCCTCTCCTTGTTAGAATAGAAAATGTAAAATCATTAAGTAATTCAAGAATGGGTATTGATAATTAATCATGTTATAAATTTTAAAGCAAATTAATACCAAGGAAAATTTTTAACAAAGTTTAGTGGCATAATCGTACAATTTATTCAAAATAATCACCTTTGTAAGTAAAAAACGTCTAGCAACAATTTTAATACTACTATTGATGGAAGTTTTAAAAGAATATTTCTTTTAAATTTATTAATAACTTGTAACTTTGAAATAATTAAGGTTTTTCTAGATCAATTTTTTTTTCATATAAACTTTCCAATTTTTCAGATTTTTTTTTACTTGCTGAGCAATAAATATTGTTTTTGAATGCATTTGCATTATAAGCATTTCGAAGCACGCAATAAATGTATAATTCGAAAGAGAAAACACAACAAATTTTGTTGAGAACAAGTTTAAACATTTTTTCTTTTTTTGATGCATTTTTCCAACTGTGCGTGACACAAGGCCGTAAAATTTTAAGTTCGACCAATGTCCTCTTCTGTGCATTTCTTTATATTCCGAAGCAATAGTTTGATTTTCAAATTACTTCGGAACATATGTTTTGAAGCTCTGTTTTAGTATGGATGTTTGTTTGCAAACTTCTGATTTCAGAATGATGTTGACTAAGATTAAACGTTATGTTTTTTTCCACAAACAAAATAGAGACCTCTCTCAGTCTCCAAATTTTACTTTCTACAGATATTTACTCAATTTTCAGAAGAAAAAAATATTTTTGTAATTAAAGGTTTGCAAATATTGTAGTTTAATTTATTCGATTAATGTAGAGCTCAAATGAAAAGCTGATTTTGGAATTGTTGATGCAATATTATGAAGGAAATCGTGATAATATGCAATCACGAATGAAAGATGGAAAAGAATATTCGTAATTTGAAAATTTTTATCTGAAAACTTTTGTTCTAAATTTAACGCTATCAGTTCATTTGATCAAAGTTGATTAAAACTGGTACAAAAAATCTTATATATATATAATTTATTGAACTTTCCGAAACTTCCCCAACGGGATTTATGAAAAATTAGCATTAAAATTGTTGCAATAATTTATTTCTATATTGAATAAAAACAAGTATTAAAACATATATAATATCATTATAAATATACTAGTAAAATTTTAGATATATTTGTTTTATAAAGGATTTCTAATATGTTTTACCATTGTTACATAGATCAAAATTTTCCAAAAAAACTTTGAATAATTTTTCATTATAAAATTTTATTATACACCTAATTCTGTTTTAAGACGATAGATATTTTCAAAGAATAGGTTGCATTTATGGGAAAAGGGCATATTGGTTCCAGTTTTAAGAAATCAGCAAAAATAATACTGTAAATCATGAGTTTTCCTGTTAAGCATTTTATTTCATAAAGACTGTACACGTATCATGTAAAGTAAATCATCACTTGAAAAGAAAAGAAAACATATCACTAATTCATGAACACAAAAATTAGGTAAAATTATACGAGTTATACATAAAATTTTTTATTCGTTGTCTCTTTCTGACAGTAAAAGCATAGTCTGCGTAAGACTGGAATGTTATTGCTATGACTAGGAATAACTTAGTTATTGTCTTCGAGCTCACAACTGGTGAAATTCTTTCTGTAATTTCTTGAACAAAGTCAGGGATACTCTTCTGTGGTGTCGATATTTCAGTGGATTTAAGAACGAATTCAGTAACTAATTGCTGTGTTTGTATTTTGGCTATGCCATTATATGTACTGGAGAGACTAACCAGTACGTATAATGGCCAGTTTAATATTTCTTCGTCGTATATCATTCTTGATGTTATTTTTCTTATTCTCTTTCCCTTATCTTAATTGTTGGGGTTAGTATCGTGAGCTCGATATTTTTATATTCGCAAAGCAGACAAAATTCTATATTGAGATTATAAAATTCGGGGAAATCTCACAAATGGAAATCGTATTTCTTTTATAGTCTCCAACGTCACATTTATGAAAATAAAAGTAATGCAAAGTTTTCTTAGAATTAAATTGATCACGTTAATCTATCAGTTCGAATAAAAAGAGAATTCATTCTTTTTTTCAAATTCGTGTTGAATCAAAATTGTATTAAAAATCTTGCGCGAAAACAGAATTAGGTGTACATTGATTAAAAACATACATGCTAAGAAATCCAAAGTTTAAATTAACAATTTTTTCTTATATATTTGAAGTATATTGATTAAACCCTTGATAAGAAAAATCAAACATTTTTCAGATATTTTTTATAATCAATGATGTAAATGAAAAAACGTTCTCTCTTAAACTGTAAAATAAAGTGCATTACTTAAATACACAGAATTGGTCCATGAGTTTACTCCAATACTTCACACAATACCAATTATAGTTCGAAATTCTCTACAAAATATTACCCTGGAATTCACGAAGTTTTTAGTACATTATGTCATTGAAAAATCACATTTCAATCAAGAAGTATTAATGTTGAATTTCTTTTAAAATAAAACTTTGAACTTTTATAAATATTTTCATATTATTTCTTAGAAAGAGCAGTATAATATCTCCTTTTTATGAAGGAAATTTAAGCCAATAGATCGCAATAAGTTGAAAATTTATGAGTGAAGTAAATTTTCATATATTAATACATATAGCGAGAGAATATAATCAATAAACTGAAAGTTTTCTCCTACATTTCAATTATGTTTTATGACATTTTCATTGGGTGCGCTTTATTATTTTCTTGAACTGTGCTTGATCCATATGATATGAAAGGCTAGTCCGACCTGTGGCTTCCAATCATGAAAATACAGAGATTCTATGACATTTATTTTCAAATTTTGCTGTTTTATTTAGCAGCTAGTAGTATTTGACAATATAGTTCTCCATCATATGGCACTTCTAAGTAAAAAAAATCTGCCTGGAGATTTTTAGAATATTAAAAGAAGTCGAAAGAAATTTTTTCCCTGAAATAAATAAATATCCGCTTAGAGACAGAAAATGAAAAATTATTTTGAATGAAACAAAATGTGATGTCACAGTAAAATAATTATAATTTGATCAAAAATTTAACGAATACCACTCTGTATATGCATTATAATTAATACTCTAGATGAGAAATGGAGAGATTAATATAATATTTAATCAATGATCACATTTTTAATTATTGCTGAGAAAAATGTAACCCAATAATAGATTTAAAATTCTTGTCTTTCGAAAATTTAGATATTTTTGTATTATTAGACTAGAGAAAAATAAATTTATAAGTACAATTGTTTTTACGAAATATTGCCATATTTTTTTAAAACGATAATTTATTTAATCTTAAGAAATGCTTCATACATATGTTTAGTTCATATTTTTTTTCAATATATACATAAGTTCCAAATCAAAGCTAATCGAATTGCTTAATATTTAATTAAATAGAATTGTAGAATAATTGTTAAGTCTAATGCCCATCAATATTAAGAAATTTTTTTTATGAAAGTCAAACTTGTGAAATATTTAAAAAATTTAAACATGGAAATGCAGCTTATTTATGTAGCTAAATTTACATGAACCATTATTTGATGCACAAATTTGAAATCAAACCATTCTTTAGGAATATAACAGCAAGGTTAAAAAAGAATCAAAGAAACAACAATCAAGAAGAGGAAGTAAAGAATTTTTTAAGTTATTTCAAAGCATGTTATTTTAAAAAAAATGCGAGTCATTCTTGAATAAGTTACCAATACGAATAAAAAAAATCCCAGATCTTTTTAAAACTATTCTTTTAAATTCTCGTTTAGATCTAATAGATATAAGTCATAATTTAAAGTTTGTCCGGTTTTGTATATAAGATAAGAAAAAAAAAACCCTAAATACTTCATAATTTTTTTTTTAAATATCTAAAATTCTAAATATTTCCAAAAAGATTTTTCCTCAAAATTTTTTAAAATAAACTGAGATATGTAAAAAGTATTTGACTAAAGTTACATCTTAGTAGAATTTTTATTTTTACAAAAACATTCCACAAAATATTATTAATATTTTTTTATAAATTTCATCGCTTTAATTTTATAATATTTATGATAAATTCCACATATTTTTAATATTGTTATATTGTGAAATAAATTTATATAGTAGTGTTAGTACACAAAATTTTCATGAATATTTCTTTTACAATTTGAGAATCAAAACCCTATTTTGCTTCCTTTTTTTGTTTAAATTAAAATCAAAAATAAACTGATTAAAAGATATGCTTCTGTGACAGAAATTTGTTTGCTTTTGTATAATTTGGGCAGAAATGAATTTTTAAAATTTAGGTTTTTCAATAAATTACTAAATAAATACTGTCTGAAATATAATTGATTACTTTGCATAAAGTAATGAATAAAATTTGCTTTAATATAAATAAATGATGTTTTTCTAATAAAAGGTAGTAAACAAAAAAAATATTAAATTAATAAACGAATTTTAATACTACTACTATAATATATTTCAAAAACAAATGTTAATAAACGAATGATAAAGAATGTTACAAGTCTTTATAGTCTTAATTCGGCTCTGAGATGATTGTTTCGACGATAATTCATTCGGAGTGAAAAATGTGGGTGTGTTTTTATCTCTAATGGATATGAAGCATCTACTGACTTTATTTTGTTATTTTACTTAATTTTTTCAAAAAATTGTGAATGAATTCTACCACTGCATCATGCAAATTTCACGGAGAAATAAGTTTGAATGCATTATTTCAAGTTCAAAACGTAATGTTTTACATTCAGTATTTAAATTGAATTTAGCTTAATTTACTTGCTCAGTAAAGCAAATAATTTGATCGTGATTTTACATCGATTTTCATTTTCAATTCTTTGAAATTGAATAGGATTATTTATCTTGAAACACAAAAAAAGTATGCACATAGCTTGAATACATTTAATGTTCCATTTCTTAATTTTTCTTTATTTTGTTGTACAGATAATCAAATCTTCTGTTGTTTTGTATTTTTATTATATGTATGTGGTATTCTTATGCGGTAAAAGTTATTTAATGGGTTGTTGTGTTATTATATTTATTTATTCAGATGGAAGTTTAAGCAAAATTGCAATTCTTGAATGAAGCCCATTTCTTAGTAATATTATTGATTTATCAGGTCTCATCATAAAATGTTTTAACTATTGATTCTTTCAAATGGAAAAAACGAAGAAATAAATAAATAAAAAGAAAATTGTTCGACTAAGGACTTTGAGATACATTTACTCCTATTATTTTTATCATCTTCTTTTAGCAGTTGTATTATTTATACATTAATTAAACGCATGTTCATTCAACAAACATATACATTTGCATAATTTAAAAAATACATTACAATTAGAAATATTGACTCAATGACTGCCGTAGAGCTCTGTAACTGAAAACATTTCTACTAAGATACAAATGATTGAAAATATCCAAAATTCTCTGTTAGAAAATCATTAAAACCTCTGATAATGGGCTTTCAGTTAGCAATTAACTTTTCATTTTTTTGTGCATGTAGTTATTTTTAATATTATATTAAATAAAATTGAAATATGTTATTCTTATATTTTCATGGTCTTATAACAGCTGTCAGATTATATCGAATTATTTATTGATCCATTTTTATATAATTCATGAAAATCTTTTCCCCCCTAAATTATCCGAGCATATAAGTTGGGATACAAATATTTTTCAATTTTTTTCAAGCCAACAATGCATTATTTCTTTTTTTTCAATGATTTTTTTATCGCTAAATTTGATAGTACATAGTAATTATTTTTAATATATAAATTAAATAATTTTACCAGAATTTTAAAAATATTTAATATCGCTTTGAATTTTCTAAAGAATAATTACTGATGAATTAAACATAATTAGTAAAGTGTACCTAATAACTAAATAAAATTAAATTATGGCATAAAAGAAAAATGTTGAAAATAACAAATTACTTTAATTACAAAATTAAAATTTCAATTGGGATCTTTCTACTACTATATATTGTAACTACATTCTTAAAATAAAGCGAATTTGATAAGTGGTAATCCTCGTTTTATTAACAATAAATCAAACTGATTGCAAACCACCAAAGAGCTAACAGTAATTAATATAATAATACAGTAGTTCCCAAATTGAGTTCATCTTTAAGAGAAAATTGAAATATTTTAGTCTTTGTCGAAAGAAAATATAAACCATATGGTTTTAAGGTAGAACTCTTCATATTAATGGATGATAAGCAGATATTTCATGGATATAATGCAAACAATTATTCCTTCTTCTTCAAATACAGTATCTATCAATAAGTACGAGTATTTGAACACCTATACAGATGCTGATATCTGCTGTCCTGATATACTCATGTTCACCGTTAAATATATTGTCGGAAACAATATTGACATCATTCGCATGCAAGATGCCACGAAGTACAAAGTTATCTGATTTCGAAAAAAGGAAAATCATCAGGTACCACAGAAAAAACCGATCCTTAATTGACATATCTAGCAAGCTGAATTATCCCCAATAGATTGTAACATGTGTTATTCAGGAGTGGAAAGAGAGCAATAATTGTCGGAATATGTTCAAAGTCGACAGACCTATAAATCTCAAAGGTAGAGACCGACAGTTGCAGTCCACAGTAATTAAGAAGAACCGCCCCAACCAAAGACGCACATACGCCAAGAATTTCAACATGCATCCGTATGTGTTGTTTAGATGAATACCATCAGTAAGAAAGCTCGTCTTCTTGCATTTCATGGTCATGCTGCTGCCCATAAACCTATGATCACCAAATCTGACCACCTTTCTCGGTTAAGGTGGTAGTGGACCGTAGATTAATGGAAACGAGTTCTTTGGAGAAATGAATCAAGGTTCACCCTCTTGCATTCGGATGAAAAGCTCTAGGTTTGGCTTTTGCCTGGAGAACGCTGCCTACCTGAATGAATTGTGTCCTCAGTTAAGGCAGATGGACGCAGAATTATAGTCTGGGGATGTTTTCCCTGGTATAGTATGGGACTTTTGGTCCCAATTCATGATAAGTTCAACATCGGTGTCTACTGCACTATTTTGAGCGACAGTGTGCTTCCTGTGTTGTGGCAGTTTTACGGGTTGGTTCAATGTTTTTTCCAGGAGGACAACGACAGCTATCATGTTACGAGGTGCTCTACGATAGTTGAAGATTGCCATTGTGACAGTGGAGTTAATAGAATAGACTGGTCTGCCAGAGTCCAGACCTGAACCCAATCGAAAACTCTGAGATGAGTTGAATTAAGGGATGAGACAACCATCCTAAACCAATGAAGGAACTTACTTGTCTTCTCCAAATCGAAAGGAAAAACTTCCACTGCTGTCATACAAGGACTCGTAGAAAGCATACTCAGGAGGGTTGCGGCTGTAATTGCTTCTCGTGGAGGTTCTATTAACTATTGAATGCGAGTAAGTGAACAGCAAACAGGAAATTACACGAGTCCAAATACTTATTGGTAGATAGTATATTAAATCTGGAGATTTGGGATTAATTAATTTCTTGTATATCCTTGCAAGCTTGAATAAATAAATTTTAGCTTATCTGAATTGTATTTCCTAAGCTATATTCGCAGTATTTGAAGACGATACAAGAATCATATGAAAGTAATTTATGATAAAATTTGAAAAATGTGCTGTATAAACTGTACAGTAGGGTTCACAACTGCAATTTATTTATTAAATGTATCACATTCGTACAAAATATGTGTTATTCTATTTTTAATGAATATAAAGCGTCTAATACATTTAGAAATATTTACTCACTCTTGGTTTTAAGATGTTAACTCTTCATTACATCTGCTAAATGGAAATATTTTCTATCTTGAGCTATTCTTAATTTAAACAGTTTGGGAATTACTGTAATATTATGATGTGAGCTGCCTAAAATAATTTTTGTTTTCAGTATGCAGCGGAATTATTCACATCCACAGCAATAACTAGAAGATCTATGTAATTTGGCATCAAATGGTAAGTATTTATAGAGGTATAGATCGTGTCAGAATGTGTTCTCTAAGAGAGATTCATCGAAAAAGTGTTTTTAATAGAGAACGCGTTATATTTTATTGTTGCCCTGATCAGCTTCTGTCTTATCGATGTCACGCATGGAGTATTACTTTTAAGTATGCTTGTATGTATATACGTGTGAATGCTTGTGTATGAATATTATGTTTATATATATATATAAATATTTATGTGTCATCTCTCTCTATAGCATGCATGCACATGCGTGTTAAGTACGCTATCATGTATTCATGCGTATATGCATGTGCGATAACTGTGTTTAATTGTGTTGATTTTTTTCTACATATGTGTTCTGTTGTTATGTATTATGGGTATTAATTTAATTTGCTTCGTTCGATGTATTTTTGTTTAGAATGTTGATGTGAAAAATGCTTTTATCCTCGATATTTCTGTATTTGTGTTTCCTCAGATGAGGAATATTTTGAATGATGAATGTTTTGTTTGCTATTTGTGTTGTATCCCCCCAAAAAGATAAGTATATATTTCATTGTGAGCTAGAATGATGTGTATATGCAATTGTGTTGAATGCAGTCAAGCTTTAAAGCAATTATATATATGTCTTGATATGCAGTTCTTAGATGTTTTAAGACTGATTTAATACAAAATATAAACTATATTTTTTGTTATAGTTTGCATTATTATTATAAAAATATATATATTGTCTTTCAGCAATGTTTTAAGAAAATTTGGACAAATCCTATGTTTTATCCGAAAAAAAAATTCAACAATGGATTAGTTATGTTATGATTAAAAAAAGTGAAGTAATTAACATTTCAATTATTTTTAAAAATTAATGTTGTTCATTACGCAGCTGCATAATTAATTCCATTTTTAATTCCGATTCCAATCCTTATTGTTTTTTCAAAATATTTCAAAAAGGTTCTATACAAAAGTAAATTTTATGATGATTTTGCAGTTTTATAAAAACAACAAATTGACTCAAATTTTATGACACAGGATAATCCTCAATACTTATTGCACAGAATATTGTTGTAATAAATATTTGAAGGTTATTATTATAATTTTTAATAATTAATATTTATTATAACTAAACCATCAATGTTTATTCATTGCATTTCCAGAGTATTTATTTCCTTCCACCTGAGTTATTTCAAGTAAAAATATAGCCAGAAAAAAATTACTTTTTATTTGTTAAATTTCTAACTCAGAAGTGAAAAAAAATATATAAATTCTCTACCTAAAGAGAAGATGACATACAATGTTAACATAAAATACAAAATGTTTGCAGGAAAATAGTTAAAAACAATAAAAAATTAAATGAAGGAAAAAAAAATTGGAATTATTTATACAACGATGGAAAACTATGATATATGTCAGTAAAATTTTACTGA
This sequence comes from Trichonephila inaurata madagascariensis, assembly GCA_019973955.1. Classification (NCBI taxonomy): domain Eukaryota; kingdom Metazoa; phylum Arthropoda; class Arachnida; order Araneae; family Nephilidae; genus Trichonephila; species Trichonephila inaurata. The sequence continues at coordinate 150,138 of BMAV01000013.1, read as the reverse complement.
TTTTTATAATTTTATAACTATTTATTTCAAATAACAAAGATAAAAAAAAACGATACTAATTTTACAATGCTTAAAAAAATAATGCGTTGCAGAAAATATTATTTTCATAAAAATATATTCAAAATGTAAAATAATTTGGAATTTTCCTTTTCAGTTTGTAGTTTTGTGGTACACAAAAGGTGTCATGAATTTGTTACATTTAAGTGCCCGGGAGTGGATAAAGGCGTCGATTCCGACGTAAGTTGAAACATTTTAAAACGTCTTTTTAAAATAACATCCGTGATTTAATAATAGTTGGATAATCTTCTATATGTTACTTTCCATGCTATATAGTTAAATTAATGTGTATAATTGAGTTATTTGTAAATTATTCTTATTATTACTTTCTTGTCAATATAAGAGATGTGTCTTTGGAAAATTAATTTTAAAGTAAAGAACTATCAAGGATTTTCTATTGCTTAGAAAACAAACTTGATGTTTCCTTGAATTCTGTGTACAATTAAAGATTATTTATGAGTTTAAAAAGACGGTACACAACGTTATAAAAGAAAAATTCAAATTTTATAAATTCTAATAGCAAATAAAAAAGTTTTATTATATCAATAAACATAAAAATATTTTATCAAATAATACATAAAGTAAGGCTTGGATAAAAAAAATTCTGAATTTTAATGGTATGTTGACTCAGTAAATTCGCAAAATGGCAAAATTTAGTTATTTTAAAATCTTTGTATAAAGCTCTTAATTTATTGATTTCTTAAAGAATGAATTATATTCTACAGCCAACTAAATATAATATTACTATTTTAAATAATCTTTATCCTTTATAAACCAGAGCGAATAACAAAAAAGAAAAGAAAAAAATTGAAACAAATATCTTTTAAACAGTGTAGCATGACAGTTTTTCACGTGACAAAAAGTGAATTTAGAATTTTTTGTTTAAATAACCAACCCCCTTTTTTTGCCCAAAGTTAATAAAATATTATTGATATAATATAAATTCTAACAGCTCGTAATTCAAACTGATATTAAAACTTTACATGCATACTTTTAAATACATTAAAGTAATTAAACTAGTTCTTTTCATCCCACTTAGACTATCTAACATCAGTTTATGAGACCACTTTCTAATCTTACATCAAAATAAATAAAAACCTCAAGAATATATTTAGCTTATATTATTTACTCACATATACAATTCAATTTAACTTGAAAAATTTATGCATGTACTCTTAAACACCGAATGAAGTACAATTTTCCATCATACCAAAATACTCAAATATCAGTTTAAGAGAACACTTTCTACTTCGCTCTAAATCAAACAGACAACTTCATCAAGCATAAATAAAATCTAATATATTTAGTATACGAGTTACTAATTGGTTCTTTTACAAATGAATAGCAACAACTATCTCTCTCTCTCTCATGGCTCTAATAAATAAGCCACACTCCACAAATTAGTCTGAAAAAGAAAATGTTTTAAATATGTAACTTTAGTCTGTATAAGTCGGTTATATATCACTGAGCTTATTGGAATACCTTTCCTTCTAACCACTTTCATGGATGCCTTGCCTTGCATGTTCGACGTGGCTGGCGATAGAGAACGCGTTGGTCATTTTTCATTATCTTCGACCGACCTTGACACTAATGGGTCCAGCGAGAGCGAATATCATAGTGCTGTCACTTGCATATTTTGCATCGTTATTAAACGTGCACGGAGTATTTCACTGGGTTCGAAATCGATTATTCGAACATAAAAAAAGAGTTTGATCGTATTGCATTTGTAAACCTTGAATTCTGCATGCTTAGCTCGAAATAACATTTCTGATGGAAGATAATAGGATTTATTACGTAACGCTATTTTTAATTCGTTCACTTTATTTGTTTTGTTTTATGTGGTCAGACGACCAAGAGAGAGGAGAGGTTTTAAAAAAATCAAAGAAAAAGTAAGCAAATCATGGTTTTTAAAGTTGTTTTACTGTTTGTGCTTACTTCTAAAATATGCTTAAATACAGATATAGATTATTATCTAAAAATGTAGGAGCCAAAAAAGATGAACGTATACTGAATTTAGTTAACAAAATTATTATTGAAGACAGATGACAATTTTTTTGTTAAAATAAATATGTAGTTTATTTTTTAACATAATTATAACCCATGTGCTTATGGAACGGTATTTTAAATATTGAAAGAAATTGCTACATAAAGATAAAGAATAATAAATAAGGACAAAATTTTTTATGGTATCAGTGAACGACCTAAATATAATTAAATAAAATAGTAAGCTATAGATTTTAAGAAAATTTTTTTACAAACATTTTCTCAGGTATTTTTCCTTTTTTTTACCTATTTAATTTATTTAATATTTGCTACATACGTACTCCTTTTTATCAAAAGTGTTTTGCTCATCTTCCCTAATTCTTTCGAATGAGTTTTAAAGAGCAACTTGTTTAAGAACGTTTTCATTAGTAATGTAGCTAATAACAACACTTTTCAGTTTTTAAATGCATCTATAGTACCCATAACATTTTCTTCTTATTTTTGAAATGTTATGATCAACTTGATAAATATTAGTTCATTTCAAAGCTGTAAATTTCAAACATAGCCAGCTCACCAAAATAAAATAAACAAACACAATTTGTTAGGTTAAAAAATACTTAAAGTTTAATATGAAAATATTTCCATAGTTCTAGAAGCATTTGCAATCGTTTTATATAACTGGAAGAGATTGGGTTTCCTTGATGTTAACTTTTTTAAATATATTTTTTTAAAATTCATCCAAAGACGAATGGGATACCTTAGAAAAGGATAAATATTTTCCTTTAGTGAAATGAATTTTTCTAGGTGAAAAATAATTTTTTACCCCCTTTTTTTAAAATTTAAATGAATATATGAAATTGATCGCGGAAATATATTCGACACAAGCCATATTCTCTATTTACGGAAGAACTTTTTATTATATTTGTAGTTTTAATCGCTTGGCTATAAAATTTCCACGACTAAGGAATTTTGAGTGTTTCTAGTTTTTTTTTTTTTTGAACGAAAAGAAATTCAGCCACTGCAGTATATTTTATCTTTTTATGTTTTAGTGATATTAAAGAAATACTTATTTTGAATAAATAAAATAATGAAACTATAAACATAACACTAATTAAAATTATTATAAAATACAGTATGTCATTTTTAAAAGTATAAATTATAGCATGAGAATGAAAATGTAATATATTGAGATTCCAGTTGAGTATTTCTTTTGGATATTCTATGTTATTTTTCGACATGCTATTCAGACTATTTGGGTCGGGGGAACTTTTTAACTTCAGTTTATTTTCATATATCTGTCATTTATAAAATAATAATTCAGAGTTTTGTTAAAAATAAATAGCAATATATTTCGTTTAAATTAAGGTAATACATAAAATATGCTTTTATGCCTAAAATTTATAAATTACTAATACTTTCATAATTTTTTAAAAGTATTTAAAAATGAAAATAAGTGTTTACGCAAATAAAGATTGCTCCTAAAGGATAATATTCTAATCAAGAAAGGATGCCTGCAGCTGAGTAAGTTAGCAATAACGCAGAACATATTTCAAATTTAACTTTTAATATATCATTAAAGTTACCAGAAAGTATCCAAAAAAGAAGAGAAACATTCAGCCAAAACAATACTTGCCGAAGGATTTTGTCATAGTGTAAGTTGAAGAAATTTTTAGAAACTATGCAATTACATGTAAACACTTTTATAGTAAAATGCCCCGGGAACATTAATTATAATTTCTTTGAAATAATTAGATTCAATAGCAAGGAAACTAATATTCATCTTTAATAAAAAATTAGGTATTCATGGCAATACTTAGGTATTCATGGTAATACTTAGGTATTCATGGCAATACTAACTTCATCAGTACAAATTCTTCATCAAAATGTAAAACCTTTTACAACACCCCAAAATATTTTTCCTTCTTTATTTTTACTTTTTAAAGTTGTTATGAATATTTAAGAAGTTTCTATTTTTATTTTTGACCTGGAGATTTGTTGGTGGGGAAGGGGGGGGAAGTTTAGTGGCATAAAATAGTTTAGTCCCGTATTTCCGTTCTAAATCCTCTGCCGCACTTGCTGAATTTTCAATTTTTGAAACTTCTAATCATTTAGCAATCTATCTAATTTTTGAAATTTGCTTTGATTAATAATTTTTCTTACAATTGTTTTTCTTTTATGTTTTATTTTATACAGTAATATATTCTCTCTCTCTCTATATATATTGAATTGACAAGAAATATTTTTAGTATGAATGAAAATTCAATTTTTGTATATAAGAATGAGCTTTATAAATCAAATACCTCCAGTTTTGTTTGTTGACCATTAGCCACCTTTATGGTAACATGATTTCGCAATCATAGAACTTCTCATCCTTACCCCAGCAAAATACTCAACCAAGTGCGATTTGAGATCATTGTTTTTCTGAAATTTTTTTTCTATTTTAAAAGTTTTGTAAACTTTGAAATAAATAATAATCCGATAGCGTTAAGCTGGGGATATATGGGAGATACAACACCATTCCCAACCAAGCGTCAATAATTTCGTAAGCGTTGTAATAAAGATATATGTTAAGGATGAATTTTTTAATTAATCTGGTTGTAAACGATCTATTTTTTTATCACCAATGATAATTCTTTTTTTTAAAAAGGTCGGTTGAATTACGTTTGAAATTCTTTTTGAAAATATTGGTTCGTTGTATTAAGTGAATTTCTATCAAATTTTGTGAAATTCAAATATCGAACTTCTTGACGAATCCAAGATATCTTAGTAAATTTTCATTTGTTGTGTGATATATTTAATTTTATTTATAATTTTTCGAACAGCTGTTTGAAAATTCGTTTCAGTTATAACTTTCAATTTGTCATAAGGAACTTCAGAAGGTCGACCAGAAGGCTGCAAGTGTAAAATCGTCAGAACGAAATTTTTGAAGCCAATTCTGCCACGAGCGTTCTTTTAAGCAATACATACCAAGAACTTCCCATATCCATTTAGTGAGCCTCACCCCCCTGTCATGCCTTTATGAAAATATGAAAGAAAAATATGTCAATAATATTTGCTTTTGAATTCTATGTTGAAATTGGCTATAAAATGACAGTAGTAAACAAAGTCACATGGAATCGGTTTCTATAGTAACCCAAAAAAGTCAACTACCAAATCTCAAAAAGAAAAAAAAAAGAAAGAAAAACCTTGAGAGAAAAAATTAGAAAGCAAAAAACACTGTGCAAACCGAAATTCCAGTATATTTGTATAATGTTTTTAGGATGCTCGGACGAAACATCAATTTATGGTGCATACATATACCGGCCCAACGTTTTGTGATCACTGTGGATCTCTCCTCTATGGTATTATTCATCAGGGATACAAATGCAAGGGTAAGTTGATAAATCACTTAAATATGACTGATGAACTACTTGATTAAAGATACATTGGAGCAATTGTAGTATTTTTTTTATGCTAAGAGGTGCTTATCTGTATATAATATTATAAAGTAGTAATAATAACATGATTTAATACATTTCTTAACGAATCACGATAATTATTTTATCAGATTTAAAAAAAAATCGTTTTGAAACTGGAAAATTAAATTTAAAACTAGGTTTAGAGTGTTTTAATGAAAAATTGCTTTTAACTGTCCTATGTGTTTATTATTGAAGATCCAATATTTTATTGTTGAAATGCTTTGCTAGTTTTGCCCGTGTTAAAAATAAAAAAAAATGGATTAAAATACTCTAAGCAAAAAAGAAACAAAATAATATATCCACAGTTTTTTTTTTTAAAATCGAAACAATTAAGAAAGCATAAAAAAGAACCAATTGAGTCAGATTACCAATGTTCTTTAAAGTAATAATCCTTTCAATTAAAACTAAAATGAAGGATTAAATAGATTTGATTGATAAGTTCCTTTTGAAAAATCTTTTTCAGGGTTTTTAAAAAAATTTTGCGAGCTTGTTGGTGTTCCCTGAGTAACGCAAGAGTAAAACATTTTCATATCTGAGACCATTAAAAGGACTTTTTACATTTATGATGTATTGAATTAATTATTGTTACAATATTTATTGATTTTGAGCAGAATTAAGTAGCACAAAAATTAGAGAGAGAGAAAACAACTCTACTTATTTAAAATTCTCTTATATGATATGCTCACTTTCAGAAAAAGGATTGCCATTTTGAATATGGTACATAATTTAATTCTTGAACTATAATTCAATTTCTTTATTAATGAAAACTATTTAAAAGTTAAAAAGAGGAATTGTTTTAGTTGATTAAAAATTTATTATTTCATTTACATTGAATATCTAGAGTTTTTCTCTTGTATGTGATATAATTACCTGAAAAAAAACCTCCAAGTGTTGAAAGTTTTATAGTTTACATTAATTTTTAACATTTAAAAACTGTACATAGCTTTAAGTTTCAAGGAATGACATTTGCTTATTATTTCAGTTTTTTTACTCACAGAGAAACATCCATCAATAGTTTAATTAAAGGATTTCTTCTGTTTAAGTAATTACTTTTATAAAAGAAGAAAATAAATTCATTAAAAACCATTCATTAATTGCTTTTTCTGGTAAATGATAGTAAAATATTTGTGAAAAAGTGTTGAATTCAAGTCTAAAATTTATTGTAAATCTTGTTATAACTAAAGACTGTATAGTCTTCACTTTTTTTTTTTACCTTTTATAAAAAGATAAAAAAAATCTGAAAAAGTTTTTTAAATGATCGGTTGCTAATCAATCAAAAAAGGAAACTTAAAATAATACGAGACAGAAATAAAAGTTGGATGTATTGTACTGAATATAAAAGATATTTATTATAGACCTTAAAATAATTGATTAAAATTAATTAATGTTATTAATAAATGATCAATTTAAAATAATCATTTTAAATTAACTTATAAATCAAAATATATTTATGAAAACTTCCAATTTATGATGATTATTATGATTAAACTATAAAAGTATTTAACAATGAAAGGTTTGTAAACTATCTTTCAAGTTAAGATATTTCATATGTTTAATTTTTAGATATAAGTTATGCTTTTATAAGAGGTTAAATTGCTAATTAGAGATTAATAATAGTATACATTAAATCCCAATAAAGTAAAAAAAATATAATGCTTATAACAGAATTAAGGGAATTAATCAACCAAATAAACGGTAAAATAGCACTTATGAGAGCGATTCAATGACGAACTTCATTGCTGGACCAAATAATATTCCTCATAGTTTTTATTGATTAAAATAAACAAAATCAGCTAATACTTTTTGATTAATATACTTTTCTAAATATATTTTTAGCATGTGACATGAATGTCCATAAACGATGTCAAGAAAGCGTTCCAAATTTGTGCGGATGTGATCACACAGAAAGAAGAGGAAGAATAGAGCTCAAAGTGTCTGCTATCAACAACAAACTTGTTTGTGAAGGTAGAATCTTCTGCGATTCCATAAATAAATGTACAATATAATTACAGATCATATACTGTGAAAGGATATTGGTGCTTACGTATTATACCGTCGACCAATTATACGAAAAGGCATCGTCAATTCAAAAAATGTCGCCAAAAACTGTCATTATTACTATCATTGTGTTCGAATTTACGCGGGAACAGTTTTGCACTATTTGCTGTATATCGCGGCATTTGGCGACGACTTTTGATTTTCGACGGTATAATATGAATTACCAGAATACCTTACTAAGCAATATTATAAAGATCGATATTATGCATATGCCATTGTATTTATTGTCAAACGCGTTTACAATATCCTATTGTTATGCAGAATTACTGTAATTTTGACTCGAAATATTCTACTTAAACAGTAATAAAAGTGGAGGTTAAGTTTTTAAGAATTGGTAGTTTTGGCATTTTTTTTTTAAAAAATTGCACTGAAAAGAAGGAAACAAGAAAAAAAAATTGCTCAAAATATATTTAATATGTGTGGCAAATCAACTTTACAAATAGTAAAGATTTTTGGTTTCACTTATTTTTGTAAATACTCTCCGTATCATTTGAATCAGTATTCACTTAACGAACTTCTAGAGCAGTTTCAATATCCCTTGATTCGATATCCAATTACAGTTGCCTTTTTTTATTTTCAGTGCGGCAAGCAAGAAACCTAATTCCTATGGATCCCAATGGTCTGTCCGATCCTTACGTCAAAATGAAGTTGGTGCCGGACACAGGAGAATCGGTCAAGAGGAAGACGAAGACAATCAAAGCTAACCTGAATCCCGTTTGGGGAGAAACATTATCTTTGTGAGCATTTTTTTCCCTTCTAGTATTCTTAGAAAGGTTTCCGAGAAGGATTTCGAATTACAGGAAGGACATATCTAAAACAGTTTAGTCTCCATTTGTTCCATTAGTAAAATTTTAGAAATAATGATTTTAAATTTCAATTAAAATCAAAAAAGAGTTTTAAATCGCCAATCCAACTATGTTTTGGAATATGATTCTTATATTACTTCTAATTTATGCATATCATACTTATAATTCGTGTAGTTTCATAGCACTACGGCAATAAGCAATTAGTCGATTGTCCAAATTTTCATACAGTAATCATAAAGAACTAAATCATTCCCCCAATTCATCTGATGTATTTACATTTCAAGAAAAATAGCAAAAAAAAATTATTCTTGAAGTAAATAAATATAATAATTTAAAATAAAGGAATCATAAAAACATATATATTTAAAATGACACCTAGATGAAATCGTACTTCGTTATTTAACTCTATTCACTTTTTTATCTCGTCCCCTCCCTCTACGTAGCAACCTTTATCAATCCACACAATGTTTTTCAACAGAAATGTCTTGATTTTTTTATTGAATGCACGGAAACAAGGAAATAGCCATAAGAAACCATTTCTCTAGAAGAATTAATTTTATAAAATAATTATTCCTCAAGTTTCATTTATTTTATTTTATTGTATTATACTTAAGGGTAAGCAGCAAAATTAGTTATGAACTCGCAGAGTTTTTTGTCTGAAATACCACTTATCATATATCAAATCGGTGATCTATCACTGGCCGTTGGTAACGAGTGGTCATGGTCACTATTTTCATGACCAGTCAAGACGTGGTTCCAATTTTGATACCACAAAAAACCTGTCGTACAGAAGTTTGCTTCGTGTTAAATCTGTTGTGGCTGAAAGTTATTTACTGACGTGGTGTAGAAGTTTGGAGAGTGAGGTGTTCTCTCAGGTATAGTCCTCGTCACTTGAAAAAGGTTCAAAATAAAAATCCGTTGCCAATAGGTATTGTGTTACTTCTCAGAGCGGACGTTATTGGCAAAAGTAATTTGCTTCCTCATATAATTATAACTTTATTTCAATATAATTTATATGATTCTATTAAACAAAATGTGTTGATTTAATGACGTTAAAAAGATATTATTTTTCGCTACTTAATAACTATGAATGACACCCAACAAACATTTAGCTTTGATGGACCTTGAAATTGTAATTTAAAAATGAATAAAAATTGAAAAAAATCATCTTTTTAAACGATTAAAACACATACACACTGTCTCTTAGATTTCTCTTTGCTTGAATCATTATTTCTGTTTGTCTCTATAAACATACATGATTCGATCAAATATTCAATTAAGTTTTTAAAAGTACATCTTAGAAAACAACATTTATTAATTGCTCAAGGAAGTAACTCATTATTCTGAATAAACGTAAGTGAATATAAGACAATAATTCATAAGACAATGGCTTGCTCGTCATTTCCTGTTTCTGATTTCTTGTAAGTTTTCTACTT
>BMAV01000013.1:95395-125340 GCA_019973955.1 Trichonephila inaurata madagascariensis | reverse complement strand
TCAAATTATATCTTTTTAATTTGATTCTTTCTTGGCTTATATATATATATAATTTGTCAGTAAAATGTTTTTTCGACAGAAACGAATTGTATTTCTTTTATGTTTGGGCATTGATTCTTGAGATTCCGCACAGAATCTATAAAACAGCAATTTCAAAGAGAGCCATTTTCACTTAGAGCTTCATAATGGTAATCTTACATAGGAAACACAATTGTAGCTAACTCCCTTATATAATCAGAAAAAAAAATTTACATAATAATTTAGCAAATATAAAAAAACTTAAATGCTTGACTTTGTTAAGATTTAAATTCTCCAATTATGAATATTTCCTAAAAATAATTTTATTTTCCAAGCACTTATTATTTTTTTTACACTTCCTTCCATATTTGAGTACTGCAATTTTTAAATCTTTCAAACTCTTTCAAATATAAAAAATGTTTAAACTTTTTTTAGTCTAAATAAATAATGTTCTCAAGTTTCTTTATTGTATTTATGAAGTCATTTGAAGTTTTGAATTTCATCAGTTTTAATGAATTTAATAAGAAAATTTTGTTTCGACAATGAATTCAAAGGAAAAAATAATTGTTATTTCTAATTCTTCATTGAAATTGCTATATTTTTCAAAAAACCTTTGTACTATTAATTGTTATGTAAAATCGCATTTATTTGTTAGATAAACTAATGGATTTTTTTTTAAATATGAAATTTAATTTCATAACTATTTGGAACATATGTTTCTGTTGCATTTTATTTTTGGCACTATTCTAGCACAAATCTTTTCTATCTTTTGGTACACTTTCAAATTAATTGGAATTCTTCAGATAGTAAAAATAAAGGATTATTATAATTTTATTTTTGTTGATTAAAAATGCATATAATGTACAAAGAATATGCAATAGTTATTTTGGTATGAGTTTGTTTGGTAAAACAATTTCACAATATATCGAGGTCGTAAGAAATTCCGTGTTGAAAACTTCCTTTCTGATTTGTCAAAAACCACTATAATAGGTAAGGACCAATTTTTTTTGGTTCAGTTTGAACTGGATGCTAAATATCATTAAATTAAAATTTTATTACTAATTAAAAGTGTGCTTCATATTTTTATCATTATAATTTATTTAATTTTAATAGTTTTTAATTAAATTATTTATAATCAAACTATTATAAAAATAATTTTAATATTTATAATAAATTATTTATATTGGTGAAAAATTGACTGCTCGGATTTTTTGTAATGTGCTTCTGTAATGTTCTTTATTTTTGTTTTCTGGTAAAAAGGGATAGGCGAACTTGGTAAAAAATAATAAAATATAGGATTTATATTTTATTTATAGAATAAAATCTGCTACAGAGGCCTTCTACTTCCGTGTAACGTTGAATATATTAATGCAGTGAATTCTAAACTGTCTGATAAAAATTAAATAATCCTAATGGTAATGGTTAGTGATAAATAATAAAAATGTGCTTTTAATTTATTTTAAAACTTTTCTTCTATTATTGAGCTGTTTAATATGCAAATATTATGTATATCTCATTGAAGCAAACTACATAACCTTTCATTTAATATTTACTATACATCTCACTACTGATTCTTTCTTATATTCACCATCGCAATATTATTATTTACCATCATATGATAAAACTAAGCCTAAATAATTAAATTTGGTTTTTTTATTGTTGTCCTTACGAAACTATACGTTTTTCATTTTGTTTTCTAAATTAATATGCAAGTTTCCTTTCTTTCAGTTTCTAACGAAAAATCCTTCTAAACGTCTTGGGTGTAGTCAGCACGGGGAAGAAGATATCAGAGTACATCCTTTCTTCCGACGTATCGATTGGATAAAAATAGAAAACAGAGAAGTCCAGCCCCCTTTTAAGCCAAAAATAGTAAGTTTACCCTTTCAAATCTTTATTCTCGATAAGGAATCATCATGAGAAAATAAGAGTAGCAATATTTGTTAGCAAAATATCAATTATATTAACGATCGTGATATCTAACAGAAAAAATATCCATTACAACCTTTATTATTGTAACTATATTTTAAGCGATAAACTTAATTTTTACGGTTGATGAAATCATATCCATATTTATAGAAGAACATTTAAATGTTTCTTATATTGCGTATGACTTGAAAACAAACGCAAATTATTTTGATGATAGTTATTAAGTAATTCAAAGTTAGTTACTGTAGAGAATAGTTATAATAAATTTTATAGTACAATGGTAATACAGTAATGGTATACAGTAACATAGCGCGTATTTGAACATAAACAATTATGCATAAGATTTAAACTTAATGAATGTAAAAAGAGATTTTTAACGTAAGAGGATGTTCCTTCTGTAGAAATGCCTTTACGTCAAATAGCAACGAAACAATGGACTAAATTCACGATGATCACATGATAACGGCACAATCACGTGTTTAACATTAATTAAAAATTGACATACTAGTTGTTCAACTTGTAAAGTTTAGATAACATTTAAAATTTGATATTATTGAGTAAAGAGTTCACGTGTTAAAATTCTTCAAACAGTTTTCAAAATTAAGAAAAATAAATAACTTTACACTATACGAATACTTTTAAATTAAGTGCACTTTTTTTTAACTATGTGCATTATTATATCTTTGACAAATATATGCTTTTTAAAAGAAAGTTTTTGCAAAAAGCAAAAGTTGGCAACAGTGAAGCACAAGAACTCATTGGCTGGAAACGCGTGATTATATTTACGATATAATTTTGACGTCGCATTAATTTATCAACTGATTGGCCGAAAACACGTGACTAAGTTATCATGTGACTATGACGTCACTTGAATTTAGTCCATTATCGACACCGGACAGGGTTTCAGAAAATGTGATTGCAAATACGATATAAATGTGCCATATATATGTATGCTATCACAAAAATCATTCGTTTTGTAATTCCATACTTCATCAGTTTTTTGATTGCACTAACATGCAAACATAATTTGTTCATGTTCTTTACAAACTCATTCTTTTAATACTTTTATATCTTGAAACGATACTTTGTGATCCACTTTGTTTATTAATTGATTATAAAGTCAATCCCATCAATTAATAAACAAATAACCATTATACTTCAACAATTCTCAATATACTTTATTTACATTATTTTGATTTATATGAAATTATTTAAGGGATAAAACTTTTACGTGTGTTTCAAATTGTAATACTTAGTATGACTAAAAATTTTTTTTTGTCTAAATATACATTTATGCACATAGAAACGTGCTATTAGTAAAGATATCCAACTGCAAAATAATGTACTTTATAAAATAGTGGTAGTAATTTGAATAAACACAATAGATTTTTTTTTGTTCACATTCACAATGCTATATCAACGAATTCTCAAAATTCTCTTTGTTCCAAAATCTTAAAATATTATCTTTAAGAAAATATTCGAGTAGCGAGGAACATGTGCGTGAAATCGGTTTTACTTGAAGCTAACTAAAATGGTCAGCGAGCGCCAACCAATTCCTGCTCTGTTGTTCGAGAAAATACTTTATTTTCACTTTAACAAGTGCCCAGTACAGCGTTTCTCACACTGTGGGGCGCGCGTGGAAACTCTACGAGGGGGAGCGAGCATGTTGAAAAGTCAAAACAAAAGAATTTAAAAAATTGTTAATTTACTGAAAGAAAACACACACAAAGAAACATTCTGATATAATACAAAATAAAATGCACATTTACACTGATATACTACATGTATAAATGTACCAGTGCTACACAATGTATTTGATAATTAATTTAACAATATTAGGATAAGAACAAGTTTAATAATTACTAGTGATCCCATGGGATAGTCATGTATAAAAAGTTATATACAAAAATTAACACTTATATTGATAATTTGTATGGTTTTTAATTAATCCCTTAAAACTGCCGATTAGAAGTTTTGCGATTCACTTTCCAATACCAACCATTTTCCATGTGATGTATTGGGGGGCTGGGAGGACTAAAGAAGCAAATAATCTTAAATAAGTAAAGCCTTCGCAAACATTGTCCAGATCCTTTTATTGCATTCCAAAGCCTTCGATATAATTTTATGGATAGCATTGCACAGAAAAGATCGTACTTCGAAAATACGTATATATACGCCCGGGGAAATTAACGTTTTGACTGAGAGAGACGCTTATATACGCTAGTGGCACTTAAAAGGTAAAGTCGTATCGTAGTTTTTGAATCAAAGTATAGTATTATTGAATTCAATACATTTTCATTGTATGAGGGGGTTGGCGATGAAAATTATGATTAAATGTTGGGTCACGAATATTGAAACTTTGAGAAGCATTGGCCTAGTAGATGAAGTACAGATTATGTAGGTAATTCCGGTTACTTAAGTAATGGGCACATTGCCTGATTTTTTTTAATTCAGCATAACAAATATATCACGTTTAACACTTTTAAAATTTCTTAAAAATTTCAAATGGGCCTGCGGATTGGTATTTTCGCCATTTCAGACCCAGTACATTCCCCTGGAGCTGGCAGTTAGTTTTCAGTGCGGTACCATGTAGGCAGAAACCGATTGCCTCAATGTCGTTTTGTCGCCTGATTTCCTCCCAGAGTGACACCTGAGCTCTGGCGATGTAAAACTATGCTGGGAGACGTTTAACATTTTAAATAAGTTATTTTTTTGATAAAGAATAAAATATATAGTTAAATAAATAATTACAGAATGAAATTCTATTAATCATAATTTGAGAATTTTATATAATAATTATGTAAAATTCTAATGGTTGTGGTAATTTTCCTTAAAAATATTTATGGGCAAATATTACATACACATTTTATGTAATGGGCTCAGTTCATGTGACGTCATAGTCACATGATAGTGAAAGCCACGTGATTCTACCCAATCAATTTAAAAACTCCTGTGACGTCATAGTCACACAATAAAAACTGTCTTGTGTTTCCAACTAATCAGTTCACGCGCTCCGGTGTTGCCAAGTTTTGCTCTTTTCAGAAAACTTTCTCTTAAAAAGTACATACGTATACAAAATGCGTTTTATTAAAAAGTATAAAAATAAAATATATGATTTTTTTTTAAATTTAAAAAAAATCTTTTTGTGAGAAGAAATTTTTTTTCTTAACATTTAAATCTCTTTACCCAAATATGAAATTTGAAATTTTATCTGAGTTTTACAAATAGAACAACAAGTACAATTAGTTTAATGCTTGTTTTGAATTCAATGGAAAACACGTGTTTGTTTTTATCATGTGACTTCATGAATTGAGCCCATTGGTATTAAAACCAGGAGGTTCGAATGCAATTTTACAGTTATTTTTGCTCCAAAATCAATATAAATTTTGTTTTGTGAATGAATAAATCTTTTAAATAAAATAATACTAACCTTTATGTATCGTGGCTTATTTTTGGTTTATTTTTCAATCAAATTCACCCGAAGAAATACTTGTGGGTTGATTATTATGTAATATACAAAACATATTATTACAAATAGTAGATTCATAACCATATATACTATAGTGAAGCAATAAGTAATTTTAAAAATACGAAACATTAAAATGTGTATGAATCCTTTTAAATAAAAATCCCACACTAATACATGAGTTACTTTTTTATTACCCCTGAAAACTGTTTGATAAATAAAAAAAATGACACCCATATTTAAAAAAAAATAGAAATTTGTTTATTGTAAAAAGTTCTAAAATTTGAAGAGCACTTTCTAAATTATCAGTTGAAACATCTGTTGATAATATAGTTTTAAAAAATATTTACATAATTATGAACAAATATTTGTTTACTTTGTTTATAAAAATTTTGAAATATACTACTTATGCATTTTTAGTTTATTACTAAACGTACTTTTTCAAAATGTACGACCAAAACATGTTAGAAAAATCAAATAAATATATTCGTATGATTTACTAACTGTTATTAATTGATTGAAGCTATACTTACGACCTAATAACGAGCCTTTATGTTGCGAATTTTTCTATATAGCGAACTTTTTCCTCGAACCTTGAACATTTCACGATTTTCTTCGTAAAATAACCTCTATATAGCGAAGTGCATCTTCTATATAGCGAACTTCTTCTTTTGTAATTCAATTTTTGTTCTCCCTTTTTTGAAAAAACTTCAAGTTATTCTCTCGTTAACACATTTTATGGCGGTCGTAAATCTTGAACTGGTTTTATTAGATCCTAACTCGCCGAGAGCAATAGAGTTTTGGACGTTTCATTCAAGAAGTGCATCCTGTAACCCCCATTGCCCAGTTCACTAGAAACATCTTCGATATCCTCTTTCACCCTCAGTGGAGTTGTCCCGTGTCCCCGTGTTCTAATTATAATATAATATATGTTTAATATTACTTGTAGGCTGTAAATTTGAAAATGTCCTTAAAATTCCATAATTTTAGAAATTTTTTTCTTAGTATTGAAAATACAGTGAATTCTTCGACATTCTTCTTCCTTGTTTTTCTTTCTTTATTTTTTGATGGGTAAGATATATAAAATAAATACATATTAATTAATATGTATGAATAATTACTTTTTTTTAATATATAGTGTTTATGAATTTAAAATTTGTTTTATGTGGTTTATAAAAAGTATACTAAGAGATGAACTTCTCTATATAACGAATTTTCCATATAACGAACTTTTTTCAGGGATTTAGCAACTTCGTTATACAGAGGTCCTACTGTATATTTATTGAATTTTATTTTTATGCTAGTCAATGGGGAACAGAAGCAATAAGTAAACAACTATATTTCAAGCAAAATATTTTCAGTTACTTTAAACCGGTTTGAACTGGCTACTATATTTCCAAAAACAATGATCATAATGCTATAAACTGCGCACAATGTTGTGAAACAGTTTGAGGTTAAGTTTATTATTTTTTTATGACAGACAAAAGCCTACTAAAATCATTTCTCACATCCAAAATATTACAATATAAAACTTAAGCCTATGGGGGCAAAACCTTATTCACTATTTTTAAAAAAAATACGTGACATTCTTTTACTATTCAAATTAGTGTTCCTTTATTTTTAATTCTAAATAAATCTTTCTGATTTAAGAGTAAGCAAATCGCGTCTGGTTCTGTAAAGAAAGAATTCCGATGCTTGGCTTCTAAAAGTGTCTGATATGTAAAATACTGAAATATTTTTACCAAGCCATGTAGAGAAAATTTATTACGAAATTTTTATCGCAGATAAAGAACTGTTTGGGTGAAATATATTTTTTCTTTTTCTTAGATAATTTTAGAACCAAGCATGGCTGAAGACGTGTTTTTAAATAGAATAAGAATTATGACTTTTTTTCAGACCAATGATAGATCAAGCATTTTATTTTATTCTAAGCAATTTTCTTATGAAAGGTAACTCGAGATTTCACTCTAAAGATATGATGATTTTCAATAAATGAACATTTTTTTGTACTTTAATAAAAGCTATCAACAATTCAAAGATTTTATTTTAGCCTACCTCATTTGATTATTTTTAATGACGTCGCTCTTTGAAGCTATAATAAGGCTGTTTTTGTGTGACTAGGGATTGCAATAACGGTATTTTGAGCCATTTGTACAATTTTGTAATACCGGTATTCAAAAGTTTGAATACCATTTTTTCGGTATTTACAAGAAAATTTTAAAATTGTCTCTTCTATATGTTAAGAGATAACCAAAATAGAAAATAATATACGTGTTTGTGTTTTTATATCTCCCTAACGGACTAAGCTATTTAGACTGTGTGAATACATAGTTGTATCGTACAACCAAGAGAAGTGGTAAAATATGTGAATCATCCAAGGAGGCAGGCCAAAACTATCCAATTACAGCTCAGAGCGATACTGCACGCACGCAGGATTCGCGCGTAGTCTGATATTCGTACCTGTGAAAACAAGATTGTAGTTGTGAAGAAAGTGTGTAATATTTCAATATTTTTTAAATTGGCGAGTTTGTTTTTCACATTGTATTTGTATGTCATACTTAAGGGTTCAAAATATTCTTCAGATTTATTATATATATATATACTCATAAACAATAACCTATAATAATGAATAAGAAAAAGTATAAAGAACATAAAAAATCAGTTGATAATACTTCGGCCTGGGTTCATTATTTATATGAGGAAAACCGCAGACCACAGACTGAATAGTGATATTTACACTTCTTTGTGATTTATATAAATAAGACGTTTCTTTACTTTTTGTGATTCTTTATACTGTTATGATTTATAAGTTACACATTATTTTTTGTGATATTTACACTCTCTAATAAAATTGGCAAATAAAACAAAGTAACACCTGCGTTTTCTTCCTTTTTCTAAAATTTTTCTATACTGTCGGTATTAAAACCAGTATTAAGACCTAAAAATACCGAATACTGGTATTGAACTTTTGGTTCGATATTGCAATCCCTACGTGATACATTTTCCAAAACTCAATAGCACGTCAAGGGAGGACTTAAAGGTATCCGACTACGTTCGGAACCGTGATTTCGTAAAAGCGTATAAAAGGATAATATTTATGATATTTAGTGTCACTTAGATTATAAAAAATGTACATAAACTTGTTTTAAGAATAGTATTACAATAAAAAATTATTAAAGTACAATATTTTGACAAAAAATGAACATAGAATGACCCATTTTCAAAATATTCTCCTTTTGTCAAAAATGCTTCTATTATAATGATATTTTGCCTGTATATAGCTCAGATCTCTGTGCAGAGGCTCAACTAGAATTTTTGAAATATGTTACTTAGAAGTGGGTTTATCCATGTTTTACGACAACAGAGGGGAGAAATTTTAAGAAAAAAAACGCCGCTAATTCTTTCAATGGGTTGTAACTCTGAAAATAATGTGAATTTTTCAAAAATTATAGTTCAGACTCTCTGGAGAAGTCTTTACTTTATATATATATATGAAATATTATTATTTTAGAAGCATTTTTTATAAAAGGAGAACATTTTGAAAAAAGGTTATTCTAAGTTAATTTTTTGCCGAAATATTGTTTTTAAATAATTTTTTTGTCAAAATGTCCTTAAAACAATATTATACATGTATTCTAATCTAAGTGACACTAAATATCATGAAAATTATCCAATTATACGTCTTTTTAAAATCACGGTTCTGAAAATAGTCGGATACCTTAAGATACGACAGATTTAACGAGTGCATCGGCCCCTTTATACGCGGGTGGTTTCTCAATGGCACTGGGATTCGAACCCACGATTCGACAACGGTGGACACGAGTTCGCGGCCATGACCACTCGGCAAAATTCGCCGGTGACGTTGAGTTTTAAGTTCGTACTCATACAATTGTTTACTAAGTCATGATCTTCAAAATATATGAAACATATCCGCAAAAAGGTTGAAAGTTTTTGTTTTATACTTTTGAGAATAATTCAATATAGCGATTGGGGTAAATATTTATCTCAGTCTATAGAGACTCCTATTCATTTTTCAAAATTTGCAGTTTCCTTTAACCAGTTAACGGTGATTGACGAGTATACTCGTCAAGGAGAAGCAGGATTTCGTGTCATCACGAGTATACTCGTCAAGGAGAAGTTGTAGAGTTTTGAATATTGACGAGTATATATGCTCGTCATGTGTAAAAAAGTAGTGACAGTTAACTATTTTAGTTAAAATTTTTGAGAAAGACAAAACATATTCTCAAATTTCAAGATGCTTAGATTATTTTGAGGCCGGCCAGAGAAAAACAAATAAATAAAAATACGAAAAATTTAAGATGAACTCATGCATCCCCGTATGCACTGGCTGTTACAGCGTATAAGATCGCATAAAGAATTTGTTTATGTGCGATGATGTTTTTTAGATGTTAGCCTAAAAGCGGCAAAGCCGAAAGTAGGAAAATTGATTTATAATAGGGTTTATTCAGGTATGGTAATCCATGGGACAAACGCGTCCAAGCACTGATCCCATTTGTATAGCTGCTTGCTCGAAATTACCTATATATGGAGTGGTGCAAATGTCAATTGTCTAATGTTAAAACCATGTGCTGACATTAGAGTAATAGCTCAATAATATGCTGTCTAAAGAAGAGTTATATTATTAGGGTATTAAAGCAGGGACGTCTAAAGACTTCTTGAGGCCCTGGGCCCCTACGTAAAAGTAGGTCTTGGACCCTACACAAATGTAGACCCCACTTATGACTTAAAAGTAGATAGTACATAGCAGTAATATAGCATACGTTGTCAAATACTTGTACAAACAATGAAACAAATAAATGTGCATGACTTACAATCCCACAAACCGGCGCGACCAACTGCCGCCTTTTGACTAAATGAGTAATGATGGTGTATAGTAGTAGGCACAAACCTGTACATGAACGACGTTCATTAAATCTAGCCAATTGATATATCGTTCGAAATTCCCAGGTTTTCGGTGAATACCACAGAAAAAAAAACACTTGACTGTAGAAATTATTTGAATAATGATCTTATTAAGGCTGAGTCGAGAAAATGACAGGTAGACCCCATTATCACCTAGGCCCTGGGACCGTTCCCAGTTGGGCCATGCCTTAAGACATCCCTCTGTAGGAAAGGCAGGGATGCTTTCTGGCAAGAGGACTGTGAACAACCCTACAGAAACTCTCTCTCAGTTTCAAGACAGGTAGAAAATATTTTGTCAGTAAAGAAGGAAGTAAATCAGTGTGTGTTTAGGTCTTTCAGTCCACGAATTTTGACGGTCACTAAAATTCATAGATATCCATAAGAATTTATGGTCGTTTGCGATTTGTATGTTATGTTTTGTTTACCAAATGTTTATGTTAACCAAATAAATAAGTATTAGAACTAAAATTGGCAATTTTTTTTAAAAATAAACTAATTTTTTAGATCCAGTATTTTGACAGAGCAACTTACTCAGGGATTGACGAGTATACTCATGATTGCTCGATTTCCGCGCGTGTCACACATAATTACACGCTCTCAAACCAGAGCGCCGCATTTTGACTGATTAAGTTAGGTTTTACATTTTAAATCCATTCTTTGCTACAATATTAGTTGCCACTGATCGCTTCTTATTTTCATTTTTTTACTAGGAAAATACACCTGCTTACCTTCAAGTGGCTCAAAATACTTCCACGAGTAACAATCTTTCTCGACTACAGTTAATCATCTATCCGCTGCTTAGGGTATATATTTCGGTGGCTTATAAATAAACCCGAGCTGTCTGTAGTCGCATAAGAGTAATTTATTCTTCCTCGGTGGTATTCCTGAGCTTAAATTTCCTTACTGCATAGCAAATGTGACGTCTAGTGTGCAGTTTTAACGCTTACTAGGAATCGAAGAAATGTAAATATGTAACTAGTGTGTAAATAAAAAAATAAATAGTTTTTCATTATTATTTAGCTCTTGAATAGCCACTATAAACTTGAAACTGTAGTCTGAATTCATTTTCTTATTGAGTTGTAGTTGGCAAAAGCAGATAGATAAGATTTTTTTCTTTCTTTTTTCTTCAGGACTTTTAGTTAGGTGAATGGGAAACGTACTACCTCTAATAATTCTAAAATAAGAAATATAGAAGCTCTAAACCCTTTAGGGGTCAGGGATACTCAACCTGCAGCCCACGGACCACATGTGGTTCACCGGATTTTTCTGAGTGGCCCGGTAATGGTCCATTGCACTAAGAAATTCAATTATAGGAGAACAATGTACTAAAAATTTAGAGGGAAATTCTATTGATAAGCAATTAATATATCAATTTTGCTATCAATTTGCTTTTTTTAATAATAGAATATACGCAAAAAGAAAAAAAAAAGGCTTAATCACATGGATGAAAGAAAATCGAAACTATCCCGAAACTCAGTAAAAAAAGGCACAAAAGTAAATATTTTTGTGTGTATTTTTTATAGAAAGGTTAATATAGTATTAAAATAAAAAGCCAAAAAGGAATTTAAATATTTTAATCAATTTTACTTTGTCCAATGTTGCTTTGGTCTTATAGTATGTTTTTTCCATACCCTCATTTTGCGGCCCGCCTGAAATACCTGTCATGCGTGTGTGGCCCACTTGAAGCATCTATCATGTGTATGTGACCCTGAGGGGAAAAAGGTTGAGTACCTCTGCTTAAGGTGGTTTGTCCGTGCAGCGTACGGGCTACTGAAAGTTGGTCGTAGCCGGTTTGCCCGTGTGCTGTACAGGCATTGATATTTTCTTTCTTTCTCTGATTTGAGTGTATTTTTAATTCATATGGTACTTGTGTTTTAAAAAGAGTATGCAGTTCGACTATATGATACTGAAATGCTTTTCATTTGGAATTTTCTTTTTTGTCAAGACGAGAATTTTCTTCGATGAAGGCAGGAATTTAGATCCTTAAAAATTTGTGTTCTACTGTATGCAATGCTTTTGAATTCAGAACAGTGACTGTTGAAATTATGGATAACATAAACAACAAGAAAACTTTTTTTTGGGAAAGGGGGAATTGAATTTGGACACAGATTTAGAACATTTTTCTGATTATTTGAATTATTCTTCAGAGGAACACACACGCAAAACCCTCAGCCATTTAAAAAAGAACAAACATAAAAATGTTTTTAAGATATTTGAAAAATTCTTCATAGTATGCAAAATGTACTTACAAAAAGTAAGCATTATAGAGTTTTTTGTGTTCCATAATTGTAAAATTTAATAAAATTCTTTTATTTTCTCATTATATTAAGTCAAGTGTTTAATTATACGTAATAAAAATGCGCCTTTTCATTGAAGCATTTTGGTTTAAAAAATGACCAGTTAAGGGATTAATATCGACAAAATTGTGGGATTGGTGGGGAAATTGGGAAAAAGAAATAAAAGAAACAATTGGAGAGTCGTACCCTGAATATATTGATATTTCTATAAGAAATAAGCTTGAATGGTATTGGATTGTCAATCTTTCGTGTTTCAAATGTGGATATCGTGACTTTGTATTTGTGTAATCCAGATATTTTAGAAAAAGCTGAAAAAAAATGATACAAAATCTGGATAAATATTACTACCATCACTAAACATGTCATAGAATATAACATGTCCATCTATGTACATTAAGCTTACAGAAGATTTTCATTGAATTTACAAAATTCCTTTTAGAAATGCAGTGTGCCCTTTTTGCAGCAGATATCTGACGGACGTATCTATTTTTATAATTTTAAGTTGATTTTTGACTTGAAATAGTTATACTTTTTCTTATTTACAATTTATTAACGCGTAATTATAAATTAAGGGTATCTACCTGAAATATACATTAATATTTAAGTCTCAAATTGCCTGGATGTTAATAAAAATAAAGTCATCTTTAATTTTAAAAAATGTAACGCTTTAGGAAAACATTCTCCTCTTATTTTATTGTATTTTTTTTAAAATAAAAGAAGCAAATTTAATGCATAACCAAGAAATTATTCAAAAGAAATAAATCAAGCCTTAACTATTTCGTTTTTAAACTCATTTGTAATTAGTACTTTTCAATATAAAATAAAGTATATAAATCTTTAAATCTTTTTCAGCGTTTAATTTTTTCATATTAGCCTGTCATACAGTGGGCCCGCTAAACTCCGTTGTCAACCCCAATAATTTATGAATGTCGAGAGCTACAGCCAAAAAGTAAGGTCTAGGTATAGTAAAGTTGACATGCCCCACACAAAAAACTGCTTACAGAACTACCTGGTGAATGAACTTGGACTTAGCGTTCTTATCTCAAAAACACTACGAGATATTTGAAAAAAATCAATCCCACGATATTCATTTCCAATGAATCTTCTCTCATGTCGATTTTTTTGGCTATGAAATGTCGGACAAACTAGAAAAGGAGGATTGTGTAATGTTCCAACTTCTTCCTCTTTCTCTCTGTCCTTTTTGGAATTATACTTTTCGAAAAAAGTCACAAAATATGGTGGTGAGTGTCTCACGCTCATCATTAGTATATGGGTAACAGATCCAGTCTTGCTCTAGATTTTGAGTGGGGCTGAGGCTTATACACTACTCGCTCATGTCTTGCCTCTCAGAAAGTGGTCACATCAAGAATCTCTCGTTTTCAGTGGACGAGAAGATCTCCGGCTCCTGTGTCAAGTATTAGATTCATCAGGCTTCGGTAGCATGTATGGGTTTCTTTAGGAAAGGTATCTCTACTGATTCCCTTCTTGGGCTTGATTTTTTAAGACTCAAAAGTATTGTGGATTTTGTCTGAATTCGTCAATATCCGGAGGATTAGCAACAACACATCAGCAGCAATATCGCTGTTAGCATTGGTCCTGATTCTATGACTACCATACAATTATGAAATAGATTTCAATAGCTCCATACGAAACGGTATGGAGGATCTCAGCAGCTTCTGTCAGTAACTTGTCTTGTTTGCAGCAAGAAAACAGTGTCTGTATCAATAGTGTATCGACGCCAAAAACCATGTGTGCGGTAACCATTGCCGCGATTGCTTTTCATGCTACAGCAAAAACAGTCGTTCTGTTTTTTTAGACGATTCCCAGCTCTGCTCACAGAATCGTAATGGACATACCCTAGTGTAAAAGTAAAAAAAGCAATGGAGTTTTACAACGTAAATTTATCATTGTGGACCTGGAATGATGGTGTGAGTTGCATATGAATACACGTTGACGTGAGTTGCATCTTATTACACGTTATTTGTATAGCCAGGATTTTGAATGGCTGTCTTTACTTGCTGATTTCTGTGACTAGATCTTATTCAGGCCTCCATGATGGTAATTATTAACCTAATCATCAGTTTATCTATAACGGCTATCTTCTAGGTCCCATGATATCACCGACCATATATTGCCCATGTCATCCTGACTATCTTCCTTGCAGAGGGTAATTGATTGCTGTTCTGGAAAGCACGTTCTTAAAATTTGCCTGTCGTTGAGAATGTTTAGTCACGTGTTTCTCAGAAACTGGCATGCCGCCAAACTTAAGCAGCCACGATTGATAAACTTTGGTAAAGTCGAAACCGCATGGAACATTATATATTGGTTCAAGAGTAACTCGATTAAATATGCGTCCGGATTAATTATTATTGCTGTCAAGTATAGTTTTGGGAACTAAATTCTGCCTTCCCAAAGAACTTGTGAACTTAATTTTTTTCTTATTACTCTATATATGAGTAATACATATTTTCGTATTCGCTATATTTCCAAGTGTATTATTTTAATGAGCAGGAGAGTGCATTTAAATCAAAATAATTTAACCATGGAAGAATCTTCCATTCTAATGCTTTCTTAACAAGAAACATTTCTCATAATAATCAAGAGTCTAACGACTTTTTATAAATCGATTTAGCATTTAATTACATTTTTAAATGAATTATAATGACATTTTTTGCAGATAGTTATTTGAAAGTAGGTTTTTGTTACTTATGAAGAAAAAACTACGAAAGCATAAACGATTTATACGATACGAGCAATACGATTTATCTTTCAAATCATGCAAAACATTCTTAGCTTTGAAGTTGACTCATTGAATTAAACATATACTACTAGCCTTGTAAAAAAGATGCAACACCAATTTAAATATTCAGCATTTTCCTCAAAAGCCAGCATATTTCGTTTTGAAATCCGTTCAAAATGTACACAACAAGCGTCTGAAACTATTTTGCAACCCTCTTGTAGAAATGTAAATGTTCAATAATAATGTCTCGTGAATTTCAGAAACTAAGCATGAATTCTCAATTGCAAATGCATAACAGCTGCTTCATTTCTGTTTAGCGTAAGCAGCTTTACGACGAAATTTTATTATAGTCTGCATAATCATGAAAATTACAGGTGAATTCCTTGAAATTTATTTTTCAACCTATATTACTATGAATCTAGCAATTTGCATACATGAATTATTTTAACCGCTTAGGAAGAGTATTAGCATATCACGCGAGTTCTTTGTGTGGGAATCATAATTTCTTGTTGAATGACTAATGATAAATTTTAACGCTTTCTTATTATTTTAGAACAAGACAGTTTTTCTTATTTTTTTCCACTAAGATTAAGTACGTTTTGGAGCGCCTTTCTTAAATGTCAAGGATGAGGATATTTATTTTTCATTCACTTTCTGCCAAACAATTTGTTTTTATTAAATTTTATTACAGTTACCTTGAAATGAAATTTAACTTATTTTAAAAGGCCTTGTACTCCGTGTTTTTGTAGAACAAAGAATCTAAAGAATAAGCACGATGTTTTCATTACAAATAATTTCAGATTTTCGTTGATTTTATCTTTAGATTTCATGAATTAAATCTTTATTTTTATGTTCATAAGTTAAATATTTATTGTCTTACAATTATAATCTGGATATTAAATCTGAAAATCTAAGATCATGAAAATAAAATATTTAAGAAAGGTTCCCCCATCGCATAAATTAAATCTCAAATTAACCCTTTGACTGTTAAGTTATTTTGATAATTAGAGTACATAAATTGTGTCAAATTTATTTATTGCAAAAATCAAATGTTTAGTATAAAGCAAAATAAACTTAGGAGTTAAAAGTTGATATTTTAAATTACTTGCATACAAGTTTTTAGGTTTTATAGCAACTACATATTCGTTTGTAGTGGCTGCCTTACAGAGTAGTAGTGGTAAAGCTCGTTTTTAGTGGAGCATTATTTTCTTAAGAATAAAATAAAATAAAAATAAATAAAATGAATACCTATTAGTAGTTCAATAATTCAATTTTGTGTGGTGGAACTAGAAACACTTTTCAAGCATAGATAAGTTCCGCAATTATTACACAAAAATTGTGGTTTCTTTCTTATCTCTTTTCCATTTGCTTCTTTTTTTTGTACAACAAATTTTGCAATGTTTTGCAGGGTGACGTTTTGCAGGAGTTAGAGAAATATGGTACATAAAATGTCGTTCAGTACGAAGGATAGGGTTATCTACTGCAGGTGGTTTGCCAAGATCCTTTTGTCTAGAAGCTGTGTCATCATATTTTTTAAAAGCTCTTCTACAACTTGGATTCAAAATTCTAAAAATGCAATTCTTTTCCCAACTACATTTTTATAGAACACGAATGAATACCTGTGTAACTTGTCTAGTAAATGAAAATTTTTCTTTTTATAATATTTATTCTGGCGTTTTAGGATTGTCTAATGAAAAGATATTTCCTGATCACAGCGGTCTACTATACTGTTCGAATTAATTGGGACAAACATGTTTTTCTTGTTTGAGTTGTATGGGATTACTAGTGATGTCATGAACCACCTCAAAACCAATATATATGCCTTTAGGTAGTATGAAAGATCGACTTTGACTATAATTTATTCATTTTAATGTATCAGGAGCTCAGTTGTGAGCCTTTCAGTGGGGCAACTGGCAATTTCGATTTTGCGTTCTGCATAAGATGTGTTACTTTTACTTGTTCAAAGATGGATATTACTCTCCGAGGAACCGTTCTAAAATAAATCGTTCTCAATGAAAACACTTCAATGACTGTGAGAGATATAACTATGCAGTTGGTGTGATTGAATTAAGTGTTTTAAGAATATTTCAAAATTCTGGATCATCGTCTCCAAAAAGAAAAGAAAAATGTGGGCTTAAGTGGAAAACTACTCCAAGAATTGATAAAATTTTAATAAGAAGCAGCAAAATAAATCCAAAAAAGACAAGCCTAGACCTTTGAAGAGATTTATTGGATAGTGTTGTTGAAATGAGTACCTTAACTGCACGGAAAAGGTGGAAAGTGGCCTTAAGGCAACAAGACTGAGGAAAAAACTATTTGTAAGTCAGAAAATGATGGAAAAATGCTTAGCACGGGCCAAAAAATACCGATCTTGAACTGTTAACGACTGGAAGAAGGTTAATTTTCAGTGATGAAACACATTTATTTGCTCAGATATATGAATCAAGTACAGTAAGACAAAGTGAAGATGAAATTCTGTTACCAGAACATATCTAACAGACTGTAAACTTCTGAAGAGATGTTTGAGGTTTTTTCCCAACAAATGGCCCTGGAAGCCTAATTTCTCTTAATACACGATGAGTTCTATCAAATATATAGAAATATTATGTAGTAGAGGATTGTTCCATTCATGGAAACATTTTATGGAACATTTCAACATGACTTGACCCCTTGTCACAATTCGAAATTGGTCCATACTTTTACGCGGAAAATAAAATGAAAATGTTCGATTAGCTTGAAAAATTCGCCAGATTTCAATCTTTTTCAAAACTGATGGCATTTTCTCCAGAATCGTTTCGTTAAGGTAAATCGCTCGGCAATAAACCAAATGATAAAAAGGGCTATACTAGTGTGTTTCCAAGATGATGAAATCAAGAACATGTGTGCTACTCTAGTGAAGTCAATGCCAAGGCGGGTTGAAAAGGTCATTTCTGCTAAAAAAGACCTACTTCGTACTAATATATAGATTTTCCAGTCTGTTTAAGGTATGTAATGATAAAAAGCTAAGGTTTTAGAAAAATCACTTTTTTCCCATTTTCCCCAATTAATTCGAACAGTATAGTATACCACTCCTAATAAATTACCCCAAAAATTACCTCGTGTTATACTCGGTCATGACATTTTGGAACACTAATGCCGCGCCTGAGATAATCTCGGGGATGACAGTTTAAATGTTAATGTGCAACATTCGATGGAATTTCTTTCTCCAATATTCTTCTATTTCAAATACTGTCTTTTCATACTTTTTTGTTTTATGGTCGTGGTAGCTGAGTGACCATGGCCATATGGCCGGCATTATTTCCGTCAAGTCGTGAGATTGAGTCCAGTTCAAGTGCCATTGATTGTGGCTCAAATTTACGTGGCTCGTCGCCAATAGTTTTTGTGTTGCCTTGAAGTGCGACTGTAACGAACAAACAATCGATTACACTTTTTTCACAATGAACTATATATAAAAAAGTGAGATTACTTGTACTACTTATTACTTGTACTGTGAGATTACTTGTACTGTTTTTTTGAAAAAGAAAACAAAATCTTGAGATGAGAACTAACAAGATATTTAACCCAAAGAACGGCAAAGAGAACTTATTGATCCTTGCAGTCGTTATGTGATAGATTTGTAGAAATTGTAGAAGTAACAAAATAAAAATTCGGAGGAATATTTTTGAGATCTTCCAGAGATTAAATTCTTGTAATTTATGTCAGCTTCTACCTTGTTTTTATGATTCATATTATACAGTTACCTAAAATTTGAGTATTGAAATTATAATAAGTCGAAAGTTAAAGATTATTCAGCAAATATTTTACATTTTCAAAGTTTTGTGAAAGCTTTTGCCGTGTTTTTGCAGAGTTTTTATCATTTAAGTAACCATGAAATAATATAATAATTATTCAATGATGGGTTAAAACTTTTTTTTTTTAAAAAAAGGAATTTAGGTTAATATTTATATATTTATTTATTGAATTTTTTAAAATTTTGCCACATGAATTCTGTAAGACTTCTTGCAATTTAGTTTATTTAAAGGATTTTCTTATTAAAGCACATCATTAAAATTTTTTAGAACAATTAACACTATTAGTTCTTAATTTAGTTCAATATAAATTAATTAATTAACCCTTTAACTATCAAGTTATTTGATGATTTGTACATAAATTATCAAATTTTTTTATTGCTACAATCAAATATACTAAGTAGTTAAAAATGATGTTTTGAATTACGTGTAAGAAAACTTTTATGAATTTGTAGTAACTGCATATTTGCTTGAGATGGCTGCCCCACATCGTGGCAGTCGTAAAATTCGCATCTAGTGAAGTATTTTTTTCTAAAAAAAATACAAATAAAAATGAATATAAATGAATATGTATTAGTAGTTCAGTAACTCAGTTTTGTGTGATATAACCGGGAACACTTTTTTTAGAACAAACCAACTCCGCAATCTTACACCAGAATCGTGTTTAATTCCTGATCTGTTGATCCCAAGTCTCTTGCCATATATGATGGATATAGTGCTGTATAGAAGTTTTTAAATCCTGGTAACAGACAGGCTGTTGCATGTGATCAGACATGGATCGTGCAGCGTTATAAAGCAGACGTCAATAACATTAAAAAAATTTTTTTTTTTAAATGTAGTTGTCAATAACATTGAAAAAAACTTCATAAATTTTTTAAAAATCTTAATATACTTATATATTCTAATGCAGTAATATAAAAATACAAACTGATGTGAAATGTAAGAAATGTAATCTGATTGTATATTCATTCTGCAGAAAAGAGCAGTTCATTACATGTATGGATACTTCAAATGAGGTTCGGAAATGTGAAAACATGTATGATGTAACGAAAAATTAAGATATGTTTAATTTATGATAGAGTATACTTTATGTTATATCAGTTTAATTTAGTTTAGTATATCTTTATATAAGTTATATTTTGCTGTAGATATTCTCTCTTTTATATACAGAAACGAAATTTTTTTTTATATTTAAGTAAGACCAATATACGATTGACCAAAATACGTTATATCCCTTCGTAATGTTTTTCAACTCTTCCTGCCGCATTTATTATTAAAGTGAACAATTTACTAATGCATGAAAGTTATTTTTAACGCTTAGTTGTTATTCACTAACGAAAAATAAGATATCAGTTAATAACATAAAATAACCTGATAGAACACATCCATTCGTTCTATTTTTGTAAAGTAGTAACACGAGATTTCCACTGAAGTAAAATTGATTATCGATAGTGTTGCAGAATGAGATACATAAATAATCAGCGGCAAAATATAGAATGAATTATTTTATTTATGTTATTAAAATATAATAAAAATTGAAAATTTAGTATAGGAGATTCTGTCCTGATATTATTTTTTCCCCAAATTAATTGCCGATTTATTCAATTCCTACTATTAGCTCACACTCTCTGTTTATTTATTTATCTTGAATTTTCAATTGTTAATAAAATACATTTTAAAGCACTCCATTGAGCTAAAATTTTATATACATGATTATGATTATTTTGGATGACAATACAATAATTTAATTATAATTAATGAAGATTAATTGATCAAAACTAATTATTTAAAGAATTACAAATACACAGACTCGTTGGCATCATTTTTGGTGACTTGTGTCAAAACTTGAAAAGGTTTTTTTTTCTCACGTTTTAAAGCATTCAGTTGAACGGAAATTTTATATACACGATTGTTTTGGCTGACAATACGATACTTTAATGATAATTAATAAAAATTAATTTCCACTTAATGTTGTGATTCTGTGCTATGTATATACATATTTATATTAATGGTAACTATTTAATAAAAAGTAGCTAAAATAAAATTTTTCTTTGTTGATCTAAGTAGGAATTGACTTAATTTTTTTTTTATATTACTTGTTTTTTTTCACAACAAAATTAGAACAATAAGGTATTTAGCACAATTTAGGTACATAAAAACTGGCTTAAATTGCAATAATACTGTAGTTTTATACTATTGTAAATAATCCTATAAAGTATAATATAAAAAGGTTAACAACACAGTAAAATTATAAAAAAGCACTTTAGCTATTCCAAAAAATTACTGGGGCCACGGAACCTTGTCTTGTCTTAAGCGAGTATTTTTCTATTGAATGAATTTTATTTTGTCAACATATTTTCTAATATATCGGAAATTTCGGGGCAAAAAATGTCCTTCATACTGAATTTTACGGTAAGCACTGTAGCTAAAATATTAACTTTCAATTTTGATTTTTCACTAGTCCAAAAACCATTATAAATTGAAAAACTCTCAACTGCTACATTAGTTCCAGTGTTGTACAACGTAAATTCAACAAGAGTAACTGAATTTTCATATGGAATGGGTTCATTTTTGAAATGTTTAAATATTTCCATCCATCTTTTATCCACTTCACACTCTGATTTTTCCATTGTTCTAATTTATCAAAATTTAAATATACATTCAGTTTTCTTATTTCTTCAAACAGACAATTGTCATCAATTTTAATATCTATTTCTTTCTCTTTCGATAAAAACTCAACCACCAATTTTCTCTATCTACCCAATTTACTGAATATGAAGTCAAAAAACACCGTTGAAAACTGTTATTTCCTGTGTATATTTGTTTCAAACCATTCTTCGACATTTTGGAAACATGTTTGGTTAATCTCTGAAAATAGAGATTAACAGATCAGTTTTAAAATACTGAAAAGGAGGACAAAAAGGAGGACACTTTTCGAGGAAGAACAGAACCTATAAAGGGAGGACTATCCTCCCTAAAGGAGGATGTTTGGTCACCTTAGTATATTTGTTCCCACTGAATTTCCCTTTTTCACACGCTTTTTGTGTAACTGTTAAAAAATTTCTTTTAAAAAGAAATATATATTATGTATTTCCTTGATTATTTTTCACTGTGAATTAATTATTTTTCTCTCTTTAGAAACATCGGAAAGATGTGAGCAATTTCGATCGCCAGTTCACAAGTGAAAAGACGGATCTCACTCCAACAGACAAGCTCTTCATGATGAACCTTGACCAGACCGAGTTCTTCGGATTCTCGTTTCTCAATCCTGAATTTGTTCAGCATGTATAGAATTAAGAATGACATTTATTTTCTCTTTTACACTCTTGCGAAACAGACTCGAGAGCGATTCAAAATGGATGGTCATGTGTCGGTCAAGGGCATTCTGGGGTAGAGAGAAAATGTTAATTTCCAGCTGCGTAGAAATGAATTTTGCTTTCTGATGTAGGTATGTGTTTTTGAAAATGATCGTAAATTGTTAAGTAATGCGAAAGAGAGTGAAGGGTTGGACGAGGCAAATTATTATGTTGCTTATACGGTCGTGTTTTTATGGTAATATAAACCAAAATCATTTCCGAAAGATGCGTTGAGATAAAGAAGATGCCAGTGTTAATGAAATATAAATGTTTGATTCAACACAAAATGAATAATTTATAATAATTTTCAATGAAAAAAAATTCGAATCTATAAATAATTACAATACATTTGATTTCACGTTTTTAATTTCTTGTGTGGTTATTAACATCTGGAATATATATATAGTTACGAGTATATATATATATATACTCACACTCTTTAACATGGTTTTTCCGAATTAAATACTGTTATTTATCTCATCTTACACCGTTTAGGGTTAACGTAAAACAGATCCCAATAAATATTATACACAAGAACCTTTTTTTTGCACGGTTCTTAGAGGATCAAATTTACCATATAAATTGACCCTACACCATAAATTTCCACATTTTCTCTCTACCGTGTAAAAAAAAATATATATATAAGAATATACATATACAAGGTTTGTTAAATAAAAATCGGGATTTAAGTTATAAAAAGATATTTATTGAAAATACACAAGTACAATGAGTTGATTTTAATAACATGATCTTCCTGTAAAACTAAATCCTTGTCAATGCCTTTTTCCAGTCTATCAGAAAGCTGTCCAGACATCCTCTGGGGTCACTTGAGCTGTGTCAATCATTCAAAAACGAGGTCCAGTGGCGTAACGTACACTCCACAACCCCCGTATTGCGAAAGGGGGGCAGGATCCTAGGGGGCCCAAAGTCTGATGTTATGATTTTGCAATCCTTTGTAAGATCAGGTTTGAGGTCCTAAACCTGGCTTTGTAGGGGAGCCCTTATATTCTCCGTTACGCCACCGACGAGGTACTTTCAGAGTGGTTAGGACTTTCTGATTTAAAGGAACAAAAAGAAGTGTTGTCAGGAGCCATATTTGAACTGTAGGATGTGGTTGAGGTAGTGTTATAAGTTTGGTCAGTATCTCTTTCGTAATAATTGATCCTAAATTGGATTTCAGTGATTTTGATTCGGATGTATGATTATTGGTTTAGGGAGATGTCGGACGTTCAGCGCTTTGTTTGTCTTCGATCCCCACAATTTTTGATCATTTTGCACTGGCGTAATTATGCGTAACCTGTTCTGAGTGGGCCCCATATCAAAACTCCGTCGGGGCCGTTTTTGAAAAGAAAGCCCTGTTAATGGTACTGTAGTTACACATGTTGGGGCTCCTGTAGCTTGGGGGGCCCCGCATCACTGATACGGCTGATACGGCGATATATACACCCCTGTCATTTTATGACATTCAAAACGCGTTTTAGACATGCATTCGTTCTTGTAAGCCTTACACATCATATTAAAAGTCTTTATAGAGGATTTGTCATGTTTAGCACGAAATTTGGTGATCTGGTGCAGCTTGATGGCTCACTGCATTTTCAATCTCAATGCAAGAAATAAACATATTATCACTTTAGGGGGGCGTAATCTACACACTCTTTAACGGTTCTGGACAACCTATTATATTTTTCTAGATAACCTTTACTCTTTTTTATTGGTTAATAAACTCAGTCTCGATACTCTTATTGGACAAAACTCTGCACACAAATTTTATATTATATCAGTGGCGTAACGGAGAATTTTAGGGGCCCTCTGAAAAGTCAGGTTTTGGGCCCCCAAGTGGTTGAATACGTACTTGGAGTCAGTGAAGCTTTGAGCCTTCTAGAATCCTGCCCCCCGGACGATGCGGGGGTGTACGTTTCGCTACTGTATTGTATATATCTACATGTATAATGCTTAATGTTTACTAGTTGAAACGGAAACTTTTACTTGAAATTTATGTTTAAACAAATGACTCTATTTTCTGTAGATATCCAATGCTGCGGCAGAAAAGGCAATACATTTCTAAAGAAGGTTTTATAATTACAGTAAATATCTTTGGGAATTTTTTGTTAGGATGAGTTTCCTCAAAAATGTGTCAGATATGGTTGAAGATTTAATACATGTTGCAAACTAAAAACTTCAAAGTATATTCCATCCATTTTAATCGCTCTACAGGCTGTTTCTCAAGACCATTGACTGAGGCTCAAATGACAGAAGCGAAGGACCATCACGATATAGTTCTCAAATCAGTGCAGCTTATCCACTTGTGTAATCAATCATTCTTGTGTGCAATAATCGCGCATGTTAATGTTTCAGAATTTATATTTACAGTGCTAGGGATTGACTGATTTGCATGCTTAAAAATTTACATATGTATAAGTATTATATATATAAATTGATGAGTTATTTAAATGCTGGTCTATATATTCATGTATCACAGATTTCTCATTTCGAAAGAAATTTTTCTTACTTGAAGGTAGAGATTCAACTTATTTTACAGATATACTGAGAATACTATATATATATACATATATATGTTAAGTTTGCTATTGTAAATCAAAGTTTTAAATGTATCAGTGTTTCCATAATATTTCTTCTAAGACTCTATTTCGGTCACTATATTATGGTGAAACTAAAAACTGCATTTTGAGAGATATAGGTGCTTTGAATGACATGAAAAGCTGTAATCGATGAAAAGGTTTTGCTGGTTTTTACTAAATACGAGAATTGGGACATAAGTCATGGCAACTTCTTTTTTCTCTTTTGAAAATATGTGAACGGATCACAAGCGTATATGTGACGTGTGGAAGTTCTTCAAGCATAGTGGGTATGCAGAACAACAGATATCTGTGATGGCTGGTAGTAGCACTGCGAGGGCTGTGAAATCAGTCAGTAGGTGAGTGTCGTGTGAGATGGAAGTAACCCGTGTTGAGCAGCGCGCTTACATCAAATTACCCGTTCTCCGAGGGAGAAATTCGCCCCGTGACATTGATCTCATTCCCACGATTAAGGAACCGATACGTGGTAGGCGGTTTGCAATACGAGCGGACATTGCTAATGCTATGCGCTAACAGGTGACCCGATTCACACATGGTGCGGGAAATGCTGAATCTAATGGTATTCAGCGCCTCCCATATCGTTGGCAGCGTGTGATGACAGTAGCAGGGGACTTCATTGAGGGTCTTTAGCCCCAGGTTTGTCATGTCAACTTTATGTGTACTGTGTTTTCATTCTTTTGCACCGTGAAGGCCATATTGTCCTGTATATACTACCGTAATAAATTAGTGTGTTACAATATTTCAGTGCTATTCATTGTCCACTCATGCAGTTAACACCTTGTCCTTTCGTCTGTGTATGTCACATTTTCCAACCGGACTGGTATCCTCAAGAAAAAAAAAAACAGTTGCCATGACTTTTGCCCCAATCCCTCGTATAATGAGAAAGGAGTTATTGAAATTTTAATTAACATGCTGAAAATTGGAAGTATAAATCATGAATTGAAATATTCACTATGAAGCGTTGCTTGCATTGAAAATGCGTTACACGTAAGTTTAAACGGAATTATGTGTAACAAAATATCAACTTTGCATTTAAAAATTATTTTTTAAAAGAAATGTAGTACATTGAAGGGAAAAATTCAGGAATTTTACTAAAGCTCTATTATTTAGTCCAAGAAGGATGCACGAAAGGATTTAGAATTATTGAAATTCAAATTGTGATAATGCTCTAAATGAATTTATCAATATATTTTATTTTCCTATTCTTCTAAACTTGTTGGGAAAAGCATTTTAAATTATTAAAAATATTTTTCAAAAAAATCATAAAGAATCAGGGTTCTAATCCTTGCATTTCTTATACGAATTTTAATTTTAATTTTTAATATCTAAGAATTATATCTATTTTAAGAGAAAAATTGAATAATGTTGCATATTTTTATATAAAAATTAGTATTGGATTACGTATGCAACTGAGATTGAAAAAATTGTATAACTTAAGTAGAAGCACTCGTTAAATTTTATTAAAAGATCACAGGTGTATTTTACTTAAAATTATTCTATATAAATTAGGTATTAAACTAAAAAAAATGTAAAATTTTTCCATTCAATTGCGTAAAAAGTAAATATTAAGATAAATCGGTATATATGTAAAAAATGGAAAGATGAATGAAACGCATTTAAACTTTAGTTATTCACACTTAAAACTCAGATGATGGTTGAATTCAAATGGTATACTTATAGTCATTTTTTGGAATGTCTCTCTTAGGCAGATTTATTCTGAACTTTTACTAGAATGTTACCTTGCTCTGAGAAGGGATGTGCAAAGATGATGTATTTATAACTAAATAATGTATATAAATGTATTATATGCTGTATAACTAATAAATTTCTCACACCTTGAAGATTTTTCTTTGTTTATTTATAACTCCTTTTTTTATGAAATCTGCTGAAAAATGAAATGCTATCTGTAATAATCAATATTTATTTCTAATAATTTTTACTGTTTATAAGATGAAAAGGATTTAAAGTTACATTAAAAAAATGTACATTGCAATGTGTACAAATGCACATTAAAATGTACATGTTAAAAAATGTTACATTAAAATTTCTGGATACTGACAAAATACTTATGGACATTTATGTAAGTGCATTAGTATAGATGAAATTAATTTTAATTAACTATTATTTTTTATAATACAAGAAAATCGAAGGATTAATGCATTTTGTTAACCGTAAATATTTATAATAAAAATAGCCCACTCTAAACTGTCTACAGGGTGTTGCCAAATTCGACCGACAAATTTAGAGAGGTGATAGCATACAGCATGGGAACGACAAATCGTCATAGAACATAGGGCCGTAAAACCATGGTTAGTTTTTGAAAATCACGATAATAGTAGCCAGGGATAGATATATACTGCCCGAACGTCTCAATCGCGTAAAATGTCTTTTTTTTTCTACAGCACATCCTCCCGGAGATGCTGCAGGGTGTTCCAGCCAATGCGCACCAGAACATACATGTGGTTCATGCATGGTGGTGCACCAACACATTTTTCGATTGCAGTGCGTAGTCACTTCCATGGTATATATCCCAGAAAGTGGATTGGACGTGGCGGATCTGTTGCTTGACCTCCACGTTTCCCAGACCACAATCCCTTGGATTTCTACTGGGGTTGCATGAAATTGCTTGTTTATGAGACACCGAGGGCTACAATGGAGGATCTCGCGACAAGAATCGTCGTTGCTTCACCTAACATAGCTAGCACACCGGATTTGTTTGAACGCGTCAATTGGGGTCCCAAACTACGTTTAGTCAGTGAAAATAGCGATAATAGTAGCAATCGGGAGGACGATGAGCCAGACGAAAAGAGTGGTCATATGAATATAGGGATTTGGAGCGCCGTGGTAGGGTTGAAGAAACCTGGACGTATACAGATTTCCCGCATCTCCCGGAGTAGCTTCAGGGAATACCGTCCAATGTATACCAGAAGATGTAGTTCATGTACCAGCACATTACGATTCGTAAACCTCCATGCAACATATCTCGGGCGGTGGACGAGATGTGGCGGACCTGTTGCTTGTCCTCCACCTATCCCGGACCACAACCCTTTGGATTCCTTCTTCTAGAGTCACCTGAAATCGTTTGTGTATGAGGCGCCATTGGCTAGAGTGGAGGATTTCTCGACATGGATAGTCGTCGCTTCAGCTGATAACCTGCTTATCGGATTTGTTTGAACGCGTCCGAGACTATCCTTCGTCCGTCGGTGTTGGCTGTGCAATGACCTACGCGATCGCACCTTGGAACAATTCCTGTAACAATCACTTGTCGTTGCATTTTTGACGTTGAGTAATGATGCATTGTTCATATTGTAAACATGTCTTAAGGTATCCGACAACTTTCGGAACTGTGATTTTGTAACAGCGTATAAATGGATAATATTTATGATATTTAGTGTCACTTAGATTAGAAAATGTATATAAAATGGTTTTGAGAATAGCATTACATTAAAAAATTATTTAAGTACAATATTTTGACAAAAAATGAACATAGAATGTCCCATTTTCAAATTATTCTCCTTTTGTAAAAAATGCTTCTATTATAATAATATTTTGCCTGTATATAGCTCAGACCTCTGTACAGAGACTCAACTAGAATGTTTGAAATATATAACTTAGAAGTGGGTTTATCCATGTTTTACGACAACAGAGGGGAGAAATGTTAAGAATAAAACGCCGATAATTATTTCAATGGGTTGTAACTCTGAAAAAAATATGAATTTTCCAGAAATCACATAGTTGAGCCTCTGTACAGAGGTCTAAGCTATATACAGGCAAAATATTATTATAATAGAAGCACTTTTCACATAAGGAGAACATTTTGAAAAAAGGTTATTCTAAGTTAATTTTTTGCCGAAATATTGTATTTAAATAATTCTTTTTTTGTCAAAATGTCCTTAAAACAATTTTATACATGTATTCTAATCTAAGTGACACTAAATACCATGAAAATTATTCATTTATGCGCTTTTTTAAAATCATGGTTCCGAACGTAGTTGGATACCTTAAGTCTTATAAATGTGTTTTTTACCTCTTATTGTCCCATTTCATTTCACTCGACATCACACCCTTCATAACTGCTTTTTGTGAATTACTCCCACTAAACGTGGTTTGCGATCTCATGTTCTATGGTGATCTGTCGTTACCATGCTGCCTACTATCACTCTTCTGAATTTTTTAGTCGAATTCGGCACCACCCTGTATAATTTAAACTATTCATCCAATTTTCTCGAAACTTTCAGGAAATCTTATACAGTTATCGGAGATTCTTCTTTGTTTTATTTCTGACGAGAGTGGATATTTCTTCGACTCACACCAAATTAGACTAAAAACTCAATTCATCAATCATATTTACGTACTTTCTTAGGAGCGGACGAGATTCACCTGCCTTAGAAAAATTCGATTATGGCTCCCTCTCGAAAAGAAAAGAAAAATAAACTATTCTATTGTTTAGTCGAAAATATTGATTAAACTATGGAACAACTCAAAAAACTTGAAACGTTCTCAAATGGGGTGAATTCCAAATCGTGCATAAATAATGCATTTTGTGTAATATTACACAGTAATGGCCAAAACTGTGTGAACAAGTTAAGAAATTATAATTTCAAACTGTTTATTCTTTAAGAAACCATTCCAGGTATGTACCTAATATTCCTTTTTGTATTCAAAATTGTCCTTGTCATTGATATGTATCAATTTCTATTTTCTGACCCTTAATGCTTTCTATAAGATTCTGATTTTGCACTTTAATGTTATTTATGTCATTATTTTGAAGTACGTGTATGCAGTAGTAAATTTAATTTAATTTAAATTACACACACACACACACACACACACA
>BMAV01000013.1:45376-61360 GCA_019973955.1 Trichonephila inaurata madagascariensis | reverse complement strand
AATACGCTCGTTTACATGGAAAACGGTGGCATTGGAGAGCGAATCGCGTAACTTTTAATCAGCATTTAAGGAATTAATTATAAACCGTACAAATTATCAAGATAAGTGCTACTACACAAACCCATAGGGTCATTGATAATTATCAAATTTGTTCTTTACTTAGTATTGTTAATTTAATAATAAAATACATTGTACAGTACTGATACATTTATAAGTGTATTATATCAGTATAAATGTGCATTTTATATTTTATTTTTCAGAAAGTATTTTGTTTGTTTGCCTTCAGTAAATTAATTTTTTAAATAATCTTTTGTTTTCGACTTTTCAATATTCTCGCGCCCCCCTCGTAGAGTTATCACGCCCCCGAGGGGAGCGCGCCCTACAGTTTGAGAAACGATGTTGTACCATGATAGTGTTTTTTTAATGCTAGAAAAAGTCAAAAATTTGATTTTTATAGATTTTTTTTTTAAATTAGTACCTTTAGGTTTATTTAATTTTTCTTACGTTTTTCGAGTAATATGTTTGTGTTATGTGTTCTGTCGAGTAATATGTTTGTGTTTATGTTAATCAAATAAATAAGTATTAGTAATAAAGTTGCCAATTTTATAAAATAAACTCATCTTTTTGATCCAATATTTTAACAGCACAATTAACGCTGCGATTGACGAGTATACTTGTCATCTCTCTATTTCCGGGACGCACATAATTATGCGCTCTCAAAATGGAGCTCAACAGTTAACTGGTTAAGAACAAGCCATAAAGCAGTTTAAAAGTTTTCTTAATTTCGATAACAAAATTTTGTTATCATTATTATTAGTAACTTAGTCTTTGAAGACACGACAAGTCCCCAAAGGTGAGAGCCATTTCATGGTAGCACCATCAAGTGACGGCCTCGTTACCAAATTTGGATGCTTGAATTAAAATTTTGATCCAAGCTCTCGTCGGATGCTAGATATTGTATATATCTTTATGTGTATTTTTTTTTCTAACTTTTCAAAAAAATTTATCTTCTTAAATAAAGTATTTCCACCTTTTTTTATAACTCTAGCGATTACCAAAGATTAATCAATAGGAGACATGGAGAAGAAAAATCTCATAATCAGAAAATGATCGTTTTATAATTAAGGGATAAATAGTTGGGCAATATTATAGTAACAGATGTGTGAAATACTTTTATATTATACATGCACATAAAAGTTCCAAAAA
Organism: Trichonephila inaurata madagascariensis; assembly: GCA_019973955.1. Taxonomy (NCBI): domain Eukaryota; kingdom Metazoa; phylum Arthropoda; class Arachnida; order Araneae; family Nephilidae; genus Trichonephila; species Trichonephila inaurata. Next base: position 60,154 of record BMAV01000013.1, on the reverse strand, counting down.
ATGTAATTTTTCCTTAATAAATATTAAATTTTAACGTTGTAACGTCTTTGTCTCGCAGCTGTGTTCGGCGTCTTTGTGGAAATGATCAACACACGGGCAGAGACACAGATACAACTTTGAATTACTCTGTAGTATCAGCTTAGATCACCCACCCACCTTTTTGACATCACGAGGTACCTTTCCCCATCGCTGGCAGGATGCAACAAGAGCTACAAAAGTTCCACCCTGATCCCCGAGATAGATTGAGGAAGAACGGAGGGAGAGATACTGACCCCTCGAAGGGAGCAGAGAAGGAGGGAGAGCGAAGAGAGAGATGCTTTGACCCCTCGGAAGGAAGCAGACGCGAGCAGGAGAGAAAGAGGCTCTGAACTTACCAGGGAGTGGTGGCTAAAAGGATTACTCTTCTCACAAATCACTTTATTGAAACTCTAATAAATTTTTTACTAAGTTTAATAACTTCAATGTATAATTCTGTAAATAATAGCTGTGACGTAAATAAATTCAATATTTAAATTAACCAAGATTAACCGTTATTCATATAACACGTCACAAACGTTTTTAGAAACTATTACTTTGACTAAAACTAGGTGCGTAACAGAATGAAATATGTAATAAAAATGAGTAAAGAATGTTCAATATTTGGGATAAATAGTAGTACCACGAGCTTACGCGGTAGGTGGAATTGAGTGATAATCGCGTAAGTCGAGGTATAATTTCACATATAAATACATATAAATTATTTTCATTTGGGTCCGGAGGCGAAAGAAAATAATAACTTAGAAACACAAAATGTTTAGTAAAATCTTCGATAGAAAATACAAAATCTCAAACCTAAGTTATTGTAAGGCAGAAGGTTTCATAAAATCTAACAAAGTAGTTTACCGGACCAAAGAGTTTTGTTTTCTTCCTCAAAATTTCCTCGTTGTATGCTAAAAAATTTTTTTTATTCCATGCTTTGTTGAAAAAATATGCTAATCATTGAAGTCTATTTTCTAAAATATATAACCTTTTTTCAATTAAACTTAGACCGTCTACCAAATTCCCAACCGTCATTCGAACTTCTGATTGAACTGGGTCTAAAGACTTAAGTTTTTCAATGTCTTGATCTTGCTCATGCATTTCTATGAACTTGCACATCAATTGTCAGCTCCTGATTGTGGGAATCCTGCAGTTCTTGAACATTATCACACTAACCACTTATGGCAAGATTGACAACTTCTTCAATCACTGTTCCAATTTCCACAATTTCCACAATTTTACCTATTCTTTTCCTTAAATAAAAGACGAATCGACGACATTTGAAAACCGCGTGACTCCGAGTTCAGGTAAGTCGGGTTAACGTGAGTCGAGATTTCATTGTATATTTTCATGGATTAAGATCGAAAGGTGTTTATGTACGAGGGCTGTTCAATAAGTAATAAGACTGAAATTATAAAAAAAAACCAGAATACGTTTAATCGTCATCATTTACATGGTATTTTTCAAAATAACTTCCGCGGCACGTAATGCATTTATTCCAACGTTCTGTCCACTTCTTAAAAACATGTAAAAGTTTATTTGTGAGAGCTTTATCAAAATCGCCTCCATAGCCTTTACTCATGCTTTGTTGCTTGCAAAACGTTTGCCTCGTAATGGTTTTCTTGAGGAAACAGCCAGAAATCACATGGAGTTTTATCAGGACTGTATGGAGGGTGAGGTATATAAAATCTCTACGTTGTTTTAATGCGAAACACCCAGGACACAACGAGCAATATATGGTCGGGCATTGTCACGGTGCAATAGGAAGCCATTTCGAAGCAATGGACGTTTTCTTTTAAAGTGCTCTACCATTGTTCGCAGGACATTTGCATAGTACGAGTCGTTTATGGTAGTACCGGGTTCGACAGCTTGTTGATACTCAATTCTTTCATAATAAAAAAATATGGTCATAGCTCTACCAGAGGATTTCATAGGTTTTGCTTTCGTGGGAGTAGGTGAAGATGGATGTTTCCGTTCACTGCTTTGTTGTTTTATGGCTGGATCAGTGATACAACCAATATTTGTCTACTGTGATGAAGCGTTTTAAGATATTGTCACCTTCTTGTTTCAGTCTTTAATCATATAGTATCATATTAAAGGTCTCCGACGCAGATTTTTGCTTCCATTCCGACAACTAGCCGAGTCTCGTAGGCGCCCGCAAACACGCTTCAGTTTGAGTACGTGATACTTAAGAACACGAGTCTGTACACGCCATCTATCGGTAGCTTATGTTAATACAGACAACAAACTTTTCTTATGCCACAGAAATTAATATTCCGATGAGCGGTTTCGCGTCAGTAAAATTAGTCTTATTACTTATTGAACAGCCTAAGTAATTTCAGTAATTTATTCTCAACTAGATTTCTGAGCATTATAAGTAATTACATAAAAACTTAATGAAACAAACTCTTCTCTTGAAGCAGTACCAAATGCTTGATAGAAAAAGGACAGACAGTATATAACTAATATGGAACACTTTGAGTTTTAGACACTTCGATTTCTTAGAGAAATACTTTCTATAAATATTTAATAGCGTTGGGCATGTAAAGAACATACACCTTCAAGTGATACTTCAATGACTTTGTGCATTTAAAGGACTACTAATGAATTGAAAAAAAGATTAAGAAAATATTTTAGATCAACTTGTTTCATAAAAGTTGGAAATATTATGTCACTTACGCAAAATGTATAAATGTCTGATTTCAATACGTGTGTTTTTGAAAATATATTTACTGTAATCTAAAAATATTTGCGTTTCTTTTAAAAATTCAAATTTTTTCAAGATGTTTTTTACTTATTGTTATCAGAATTTTGAATCAAATATCATGAAACCTATAGAAATATTGACAAAATACACAAGTTTGCATAAAGTATGCACATGTCTGGTATAAAAAAATTGGAAATGTAATCTACTCTAAGATGCCACATTTTGCGTTTGCGCAGTAAAGAAAATATGTATGAACATATCTTACTGAATATTCATTGCTTTGATTTCAAATTTCAGTACGATATTTTCCTTGACACTTACGTACTATCACAACAATGCCAACTTTCAAGATAACTCACTAAATTGGCAATTTCAAACGTGTCGTAAGCACTGAATTGGTAACCATGTGCTTGGTTTCATACAATGTCGCCAATACGGTTGCAATAGTACGTAAGTATTTTTTCCTTATATTTTGTCAAAAGGTTTGTAAGTTTCTTGAAACTTTATTGTAAACTCTGGATAATTTAATAAAAAACACAAAAATATGAATATATTTGGAATTTTTTAAAGAAACCCTTAATCTTCCTTAACACATAGGTGTTACTTTAAGAAAATCTACACAAATATTGCAAGTAGCTAATTAAATATTTTATAAAAATGATAAATTATTTTCAGCCCTTTTATGATGCAAAAAGACCAAAAAATACTTTTTGAAAACTTGTTGCTTACACCTTAAGGTATCTGACTACGTTCGGAACCGTGATTTTGAAAAAGCTCATAAATGGATAATTTTCATGATATTTAGTGTCCCTTAGATTAGAATACATGTATAAAATTGTTTTAAGGACATTTTGACAAAAAAATTTATTTAAATACAATATTTCGGTAAAAAATTAACTTAGAATAACCTTTTTTCAAAATGTTCTCTTTTTGTGAAAAATGCTTCTATTATAATAATATTTTGCCTGTATATAGCTCAGACCTCTGTACAGAGGCTCAACTATGATTTTTGAAAAATTCACATTATGTTCAGAGTTACAACCCATTGAAATAATTATCGGCGCTTTTTTGTTATGATTTCTCCCCTCTGTTGTCGTAAAACATGGATAAACCCACTTCCAAGTTATATATTTCAAAAATTCTAATTAAGCCTTTGTACAGAAGTCTGAGCTATATACAGACAAAATATAATTATAATAGAAGCATTTTTCGCAAAAGGAGAATATTTTGAAAATGGGTCATTCTATGTTCCTTTTTTTGTCAAAATATTGTACTTAATTAATTTTTTATTGTAATACTATACTTAAAATAATTTTATATACATTTTCTAATCTAAGTTACACTCAATATTATAAATATTATCCATTTATACGCTTTTTTGCAAAATCACGATTCCGAACATAGTCGGATACCTTAAATGAAGAATTACCGATGTTTTCTTGGCAAGGAAGTATAAGTTCAAGCATGAAGAGAAGTATAAATCATTTTGGCAAGTGTTTCTCTAGAAATTCGACGAAACGCTTAAAATCAAAAACTTCCATCGGGACTTCTGACTATATATTTGTAACACATAGTTCCTAATGTCATGAATGAGTTACAGTGGTAGCATTTCATGCCTCCAAGTCACATGTCCGGGTTTCAGATCCTGGGGTGGGCATGGTCGGCACAGCCTTTCATCCCTTTAGTGGGAAGATAAATGAGTACCAAGCTTGCTTGGGAACTAAACACTGGGGTGTTTCGTCAGACTGACCTCCTAACCAGAGCATCTGTTCATGCTTCTCAGTGCCCAAGGTAATGAAAACTGAAATGAGTAAGTAGGCCATGGCCTTCTATTGGATGTTACGCAGCTGAGTTTTAGTTTAGTGAGTTAGATGATGATTTAAAGGGGAGTCAAAAGTCAAAACGCTACATTCTCAAATAATTAATTGTTTTTGAAATTTAATACGAATGATGTGAAACATTTGCTTATATATATATATGTACATTACTATTATATATGACAAATAGTATTCAAAAACATATTTTGAGTTATATTTAATCTTTTTACTCTTTTTTTGCATTTTATAATTTCTCCTTGTGTTAAAATTTTAAAACTATATTTCATTCATTTCTAAGTATGAAAAATTGTAAGACAAAATTTTTAAAAATTAAATCAATGATAAAAAAAAAAAAAAATGTTTGAAATTAGCTGTGTAATTTTTTTTGAAAGAAACGTTTCAAATATTGTTCTAGCATTCAAATTTTATATGGATTATCGAAATAATTAAAAACTCATTTGTGATATCTTTTTCAATGCTTAATAAATATATACTTACAAACTTTTATGCTTTTCATTTAAAATTGAAATCTCAAGGAGTGTGAGTACCCCCTTCCCTCCCGCCATTTTGAGAATAATGAATGAAAACAAAAGGCAGAATTTTAGAAATATTTGTAGTTCTTCCGTGACTTTATGATTTCGAGATTTCAGAAGCGGACGAGGAAGAAAAAAATTGAAATAGATGATAATCCAAAATTATCACTTGAATCCACCTACATTTGTCTCTGAAAGTCTGCGCACATGCAATCCTCTTACATGTTTATGCTATAATTACTATTAAAATCTAGCTTCAGAAAATTAACATACTTCTCAGGGATTCTTCGAAATTTTCTTATTCAAACAAAAGCAACAAAATCCACCTTAGAAATAAAAAACAAGAATGACCACCAAATAATCACCAACCACCCACGCTAATTGCGTATATTTGCAAAATAGAGCTTTCAAAGACCTTTTATTATGAGATAATTATACCAATTCGTGTTGTAATTATAAGATTCTACAACGATTTATTTGGAATTTGAGATTTGAATGTTTGTGTGATTCCATGGTAGGTAACAGAAAAGAAATTGATGTATTACTGAAAGAAAGATCATCTTAGATGTTTAAAAAAGAGGTTATTTTAAATCAATTGGCTTGAACTGTTAATACGAGCCCTTCATTGATTCAAAAAATGTTCAAAACTACAAACCAACTAATATTTTAACACCCAAGCACAAGATCCGGCCACCCGTATACTCAAGAATTCTGCATTGTAATACGCTATATAAAAATAAATCTCAGACTATAAGCTTCACAAATAGCTTAAAGTGTGGCTGAGATATTGCAAAAAAGTGTGGCTTTAACCACAATTCGAAGAAAACTGAAAAAGGATGACTATCATGGCCGAGTTGCACTCAAGAAACCATTCATCTCTCGAGTGTTCAGAGCTAAGAGAATGACCTTTGCCAAAAATATCTAGATAGGACACATAATTATTGGAAAAATGTAATATATTCAATTGAAAGTAATTTTTGTATTTTGGCACCAAAAACGACAAAAATATGCCATCAAAAATTCCTAGATCTTAAGAAAGAGAATTTATTTTCGACTATCAAACATGGAGGAGGAGGCATAATGTTTAGGGATGCATACAAAGCCTTTGGGGTGGTAATCTGGATTTATTGAATCAACAATGCACAAATTGATTACTTGAAATTGAACTTTGAAGTAAAATATCAGAGCAAGTGCCGAGAAACTTGCGGTGAGTGATGAATTTTCTTTCAACATGACAAAGATACCAAGCAAATGTAAATCATTGTAAAGTCTTGGCTGTTCTGCCATGTCTTAAACCAATTCCGTATGCTATCCTAATCCCCGCACCTATGCACAATACAGCATTTGTGAGATTTACTCGAGTGAATAATCAGGAAGAACGTAATAACATAAATAAAATGCTCAAATCTGTGTTCCCCAAAAGAGACAAAGAAGCTACTTGAATCCCTGCCAAATATATTGAGAGAGTTATAAAAAGAACGGAATAGCTTAAAAATATTAGCTTCGAGTTATAATACACTATCGTAAAGGTTTTTTCCCCAGTGTATGCAGACTTTTGACGCACACGATTTGTGTCGTTCTCGAGTTCTAAATATTTGTATTATTTTACGTAATAATCAGGTGATTGTTGCTTATATTATTTGAAGTTTCGACGTTAGAGAAATCAATAAAAATAGTATTGATTCTTAAAGACTTCATTTGATTAGCGATCTTTGCATGAATATGAAAGATGATTGCCTGTACGTAGACTTTCGGAGGCAAGTGTATCCCCATCATATTTCGATACAAACGAAAAAATCACTTTGAATTCTCATAGAAATTTCTTCCGTGGATTATGCATATTTTAGCTAAAAGTATTACTTTATATTAGGAAATCTTTTTCATATTATTCGTATATTAAGGTGGAAAAGTAGAAGCTTTTCACTTTTCTTACACGTGAAAATATTTCAAAAGGAGAGCTCCTTTAAAGATTTCGTTGATCTTCAGATCTTTTCCTCTAATTCATGAAAGCCAATTATTTTTTCAGATTTGTACCTCAAATGTATCCACTGTTTTTATTTGAAATCTTAGAAATTGAAACAATTTTTAATTATATCGACAATACTGTTTTTTTTTCCACATCTATTCATTTTCTGGAATAATATAAGAAATAAAGTTTTTTCTAAAATAAAAAAGAATTTTTTATACGAAAAGTTACAGCTGTTAGCTTTTTGTCCTTTACAAGAAATTAAATCCTTTTACTTTGGTTTGTATAGCATAGATTATAAACTTATGAACTTAACTTTAATTTCCAACTTTTCCAACTTTTGTTAGCTTTATATGGACTTCTTTATTAAAAACAACAACAAACAAGACATATTTAATGACATCTATTGGTCTAATGATGTGATGGAGGGTGTCAAGTTTCCACATTTGAAAAAAATATGCAAATCATCATTAAATCAAGTGATATGAATTTTTTCCCCCTAACTGATATAACTTCTCCCCCCTTCACCACGTATCCGCTTAACGTTGAGTTTCAGTTCACCCTGTATATGAGACTGTTGCAATTCGTGTTTAAAAGCTAAATTGCATTCACTATAACTTCTCCCATGTGCCCTCCCCATATCAACGAATCAGACTGGTCCCTTTCGCCTCAAGTTCATATCATACGAATCTTCCAAATATTTACCTCGGATTTCCTTGCTGGATCTGAATAGGTAAGGATAAACCTCGCCATCCTGACCCAACTTAAGCTGCCTCTTTTAGGGTTTTCCTTTTTTTTTCAATCAATTTTTTAGATACTTTAAAATTGATTTAGCCTTATAATTCCAAGTACTTCCTACCATTTTTTAATGTACTTAAGTTAAATTTTTACTAAAAGGCACAAACAGTTTATCTCAGCCTCTCAAAAAGTCCATACTAGAGGCTATATGGTCTGGCAAGCTTATGTATTCCATAAATCTTTAAAACAGGGGTGGGCGGATTCTTCCAGGGTTTGTGGGCTACTTCTAATGTTTTTAAGGTGTTGCGGTACTTTAAGTGGCATTGGTTGCGTTTCTGTTTTAAAATTGAATGTTTTCTCTTCTTAACACTTGTTTTCGACATTGAAGCCCTCTTTTAAAATATGACATATTACTTCTTTACTACAAAAACGCAAAATTGACAATTTGAATGCTTGAACAACTATGAGAGCGACTACTAGACCATGGAGCGTGGGCGTATTCAATGCAGTGTGTAGCAAACATATGTGAACCGATGAATTTGATACTGAAGAATGTACTTAATTTGTTCGCTGCCGAGTCCCTCGCCATTGCAGGACAGGACATCATCTAGAGAACCCAATTCCACGGTTGATGTTTCAATAGCCAATCCCGTGCTATCGTGGGAAGAGCTAATCATCTTCATTTATTCTCTCCTTCAATCGGTGTGCTGAGAAAAGTTCGTTTATATGGCTGGCATCGCAGTGATCGTTTTTTCCCCCTACAACGACTGTGAACGTGTTATAAGATATCGTGCGCTTCCAATGAAGGTACATGTGTCGTCCACAAATTTATCGAATTTGTATACATATTTATTTATACATTTGCTTAAGTGAACTCAGTCGCATTGATTGTGAAAAGCAAACTTTCCAATCTAGCTGGCATCGGTGGTGTTCTATAAATGTGTTTCTTTTAGTATGCACGTCTTAAGTCTTAGTAAGGGCGGTCACCTCAAAATCGGTCGCAATCGATTTAATACCCATCCCCACTTTAAAGGTATTTCACAAATATATTTTAGCTTGTCAAGACGGAATTAAATCAAATGAATTGAAAGCAATAAAGCTATCTATTCATGATAGGAAAAATAAATTATTATTCACATAATTCAACGACTAGAATTTGATTTTGCTTTTCAATTCATTACTATTAGCTCACAATCTTTTTATATATTTATTTATTTATCTGGGTGGAATTTTCAATTGTTAATAAAATACATTTTAAAGCGCTCAATTGAGCTGAAATTTTATGTAAAGGTTTATTTTGGATGACAATACAATAATATAAAAGTAATTAATAAAAATTAATTGATTAAAAATAATTATTTAAAGAATTACAAATGCACACAACCACGTTGGCATCATTTTTGGTGACTTAGTGACTCTTTTGGCGACTTGTGTCAAAACCTGAAAAGGTTTTTTTCTCACGTGTTAAAGTGTTTAGTTGAACTGAAATTTATATTGGATGACAATACAACAATATAATAATAATTAATAAAAATTAATTGATTAAAACGGATTATTTAAAGAATTACAAATACAGCCACGTTGGCGACTTAGCGAGCCTTTTGGCGACTTGTGTCAAAACTTGAAAAGGTTTTTTTTCTCACGTGTTTAAGTATTCAGTCGAAATGAAATTTATATACACGATTGTTTTGGATGACAATGCGATACTTTAATGATGATTAATAAAAATTAATAACCACCTAATGTTGTGATTCTGTCCTATGTATATACATATTTAAATTATTTGTAACTATTTAATAAAAAGCAACTAAAAAATAAAATTTTTCTTTGTTGATCTAAGTAGGAATTGACCTAATTTTTTTTTATATTACTTGTTTATATATATTTTATACAGACAAAATTAATATTTCATAATCTGTACATCAAATGACAGTAATATTTTTCAGAGTAAATATACAAAAAAACACAATGTGTTCTCTTTTTTAATTATAAGTGGAAATTTAGCTAAATGTATAAATGTATTTTTGGTTACATTTTTTGGGGGAATTTAAGATAAATGAAACAAGAACTGTTACTGATATTTTATTCTGTAAACTGATTTTAAGATTACTGTTTCATAATGAATCAATTTCTGTGCAATATTGGGTTTTCTTGATAGACTTTAATGTCAATATATTCAATAACGGATGCAGCGAGATCATCATCTGTAATATCTGCCTGAAGCTCAGCAAGAAGACGGGCACCTTACGTTGCAACATCAGCCAGCTAAAAAACAGCATAAGAGAAAAAATACATAGATTTGTTGTGATCAAAATTTGAACATTGGCATTTAAAATATCATATTGAGTAAATATAAAAGAAAAAACTGTTCATGTATTAAGGTAATAGATTTTTATTTTACTTTGCTCCTCAATAATTAATAACACTAGGCAACACCAAAAATGTTTCGGGCTCAAAATTAGTTTTTTATGAAGTATTTTGACCCACTATACACGAAAATCATCATTAAAACTTCAGATTAGTTCTTGTTTTTGAGAATAAGAACTCATCGTTACTAAAAAATAGCTATATTTTCACTCATCTTTACTTTCTGTGTATCTTTGTGATGTTCATTTAAGCGGGCCGATGGAAACACTTGCCTCGCGCGGGATCGATTATTAACTTCTACAAAAGGCATGTAACACCACCACGTACTCATACGTGTTTTGAGTGTAACCTAGAGCTTCAGTAGAACAAACAATAGTGCACAATTCAAGTGACATTCTCTGTTTTTCGATTTAAAACTCAAGGTAAATCAATTCAACTATATTAACTATACTTTTCATTTACCTTTTTCATAAAAAGAAAAACATTTAACTGGAACAGTTAGTCTCTGGGACATCCCATGATCCAGATTTCGAGATAGAAGATTCGAATGAACCCCGCAGACTAAATAAAGCAGAATTGAGGGACCTCATAAGAGATCTTGACTTGCCAAAACAGAAGGCAGAGCTTCTGGCATCCAGACTGTAGCAATGAAATTTACTCCTACCAAACGTCGAGGTTATAGATTACAGGACTCTTGAAAAGAATCTTCTTCATTTCTTTGAGAAGAAAGAACATGTGATTTCATGCATTGAGGTCAAGAATGAATTTCATGAACATCAGTTATGATCCAAATAACCGGAGGTTGTTTATGGACTCTTCTTAGTTTGAAAGTAGTATTACTACACAACGACAACATTCTTCCTTCCATTCACATCGGACATTCCGTTCACGTGATAGAAACTTATGCAAATGTGAAATTACTTCTAGAAAAAATAAAGTACGAGGACCCCAAATGGCAGATCTGTGGTTACTTGAAAGTCATTGCTTTACTTATGGGAATGCAGTTAGGCTATACCAAGTACTGCTGTTTTCTGTGTAGGTGAAACAGTAGAGATCGAAAATCGCATTACATACAATAAAAATGGCCGTCCAGAAATCTGAAATCCATTGAGAGAAAAATCTCAAATGATCCTTTAACAGGGATGGAAACAAATAACGTTCTGCTTCCACTCCTGCACATTAGGCTGAGATTAATGAAGAACTTTGTGAAATCCATGAACAAGGAGGGAGAGACTTTCCAATACTTTAGATCGAAATTCCCAAGATTGAGTGATGCAAAGATTAAGGAGGGAATCTTCGTGGACCCTCAAATACGAAAAATCACGAACGAGCCAACTTTTGATCAAATTCTGAAAAGGAAAGAGAAAGCATCCTGGGAAGCCTTTAAAAGTGTGGTACGAGTTTTTTTTGACAGAAAAAAAAAAGATGAGAAATATTAACAGTTGGTGAAAGAACTTATTTAAAATTTCCATGACTTGGGATGCAATATGTCTATAAAAAATCCCCTTTTTACATTTCCATTTTGTTTTTTTCCCTAAGAACTTTGGAACTGTAAGCGAGGAACACGGTGAAAGGTTTTATCAAGATATCGTAGCGACTGAACGTAGATATCAGGGCCTTTGGAATGACTCAATGCTTGCAGATTACTGCTGGATAGTTATAAGGGATACTCGGGCTTTGACATACAAGAGACAATCCACAAGGAAATGTTCACAGGAAATAAACTAAAAATTACTGCTGATTTCTGATATGAACAATGTTTCTTCAAACATGACTTATTGTATTGTATTTATTGGTTAGTAATGTTTTGTTTTTCAAATTTACCCATAAATTGATGGATGGGTTGTTGTATATTTTAAAAACAAGAGCTAATAAATAAATTTCATTTACATATTCGTTCTTTTCAACCCAAAATTAATAAGAATAGGCTATTTAAAACTAGGAAACAGACAAAAAGTTATTTTTGGTTGCCTAGTGTAATCAATAACAATTCGGTATTATAAAATATGAATTATCATAATATGAATTATCGTAATATGCAGTGTTATGTATTATGTATTTTTCAGATTGGAAGATTAATTTTCCATTTTATAAAACAGAATAATTATTTAATTAGTTTTTTCTACAACTTCTGTTTGAAATGAGAAAGAGATGCTTCTAATATTATGCTATACAGGGTGTTGCCGAATTCGACCTACAAATTCACAGGGATAATAAATAGGCATCATGGGAACGACAAATCAACTTAGAACACGGGGGCGCAAACCACGTTTAGTGGGAGTAATTCGCAAGAGCAGTTATGAAAGATGTGAAGTCGTGTGAAATGAAAAGGGACAACACGAGGTAAGAAGCACACTTATTAGATGTAAAGAATGTTTACAATACGAACGATAAATCCCAGCTCTCGACAAGTGATTGCCATAGGAATTTTTCGAATTTATGTCCCCGCGTAGGTCATAGAACAACCGACAGCGGAGAGCGAAGGTTTATTGGACACGTTCAAAAAATCTATTGAGCTGGCGATGTCAGCTGAAGCGACAACGATCCATGCAGTGAGACCAACGTTCCATACACTATCAATTTTATGTGGCCCCAGAAGACGAAAATCAACGGATTAAGGTCCGGGGAGCGTGGAGACAAAGGAACGGCTCCTCCACGTCCAATCCACCTCCCGAGATGTGTAGCATGTAGGTAATAACGCAACGCTGATCCTGGAGTTGTTGTTTGGGGAGGCATTATACCGAACGTGTGGACTGAACTCCACGTTTTCGACAGAGATTCTGTAACTGGAGATTATGTAAGGAGGTGATCCTTCCCCATGTGTGCCTGTTCCGAGGTGTTATTGGACCACACTTCATTTTTATAGAGTTGTTTGGGGAGGCATTGTGCTGAACGGGCGGACTGAACTCCACGTTTTTGACAGAGACTCTGTAACTGGAGATTCTGAAAGAAGGTGATCCTTCCCACTGTGCTTCTGTTCCGAGGTGTTATTGGACCAGCCTTCATTTTTATAAATGGCAATTCACAGCCAAACCAGACAGCTAATGTTCAGCAGCTACTGGAAAGTGAAGCTGCTACTGGAATCCCTCGAATGGATTTGTCAGCATTCTCCCCTGATTTAAATTTCATAAAACATGTATAGGGTGCTTTGGGGAGACGCCCTGTAGCTCGATTACATCCTTCGGGGAACAGCCAACAACTGAAACAGATGCTGATTGATGAATCGACTCTCTTACCTCAAGAACTGTAAGACAATCTGGTGCTGAATATGGAGAGACGGTGCGAAGCAACCATTGCAGTATAAGAGAAGTGCATATCCCATATTAAGAACTTCTACTTGTTGCACTACTTGTTGTTACTACTACTAAAAACATCTACTTGTTCCTCTTGGACAGAAAATCATGTGTAACGATACTATGAGTTTGAAGGAAAGAAGGATTCGTTCTGGGTACCTTCCGTTCCGTACGCAAGTACTTTATCGACCACGCCAAAACGATCGTCTTCGCGTGATGTTTGGTACTAGTTTATATAGATATCACACCCCCACATACCCCCATGTCAGTGATTTGGCGAATAGGCGAACGAACGATACCATATTCGCGGCGAGCATGTAAGCAGTTGCGTCACTTTGTGGGTGGCGTTATCGTGCGTGACGGCTTGAGAATTGCTTGAGATGGCTTTGTGGAGCAACGGCTCAGTTGCATCAATGTTTGACGGCTTGGTTGCTTTTGTGGTGGATAGATGGCACCACGACTGTGGAGCGTGACAGGTACGGTTCACTTTGCACGGCCAGGGTCACCAATGAAGGAAGGTTCATTCTGGGTACGTACCTTCCGTTCCGTAAGCAAGTATTTTATCGACCACGCCAAAAAGATCGTCAACGCGTGATGTTTGATACTAGTTTATAAAGATATCCCACCACCTCAAGTTCTATAAAGGCTTTGTGTGTGTTTTATTTGTTTCCACCCGTTGCTGAAGTTCTGCATACCAGTGTAGTACTGTTGAAATTAAAACTAACTTTGTGTAAAAATTGTTAAAATTAAATGAATGGCATTTCCCCCCTCGTATCTGAAGATAATATAAACAGGACTGAATATCTAGGATATAATAAAGTTTTCGTTTATTTAATAATTGTTAAAACGTTATTGTGTACTTACATTTTGAAGTACAATATGTTAAAATTTTACCTTGAAACATAACAAATATAAAAAAAAATTAAAAAATTTCGTCAGGAAAGAAAAAAAATGAGTAACAGGTAGTTAAATTTAGGTATATTATGAGAGAAAAAAAATATTTTGCCATACTTACCATAATTAACAGCTCTGCAGTCGCAACTGGGACATGGCTTTGTGGAATAATTAAGAGTACACGGTGCATCACATTTAGGAGGGGAACACTGTACTTGAGGTATGTTGTAATTATAACCATAACCATTATTATTACTATAATAAGCGTTGTTATTCCTACCACCATTCCTACTGCAGTCACAACTTGGACATGGCTTTGTGGAATAATTAAGAGTACATGGTGCATCACATTTGGGAGGATCACACTGAATCATAGGTGGTGCGCGATAATTATTACCATAATGATTATTATTACTATAAGCGTTGTTATTTCTACCGCTATTTC
>BMAV01000013.1:22571-43513 GCA_019973955.1 Trichonephila inaurata madagascariensis | reverse complement strand
GAATATTAACGTCGCACTGTTCAGCTACACGAGGGCTTTTGGCGACGAACCACGTAACTTTGAACCATGGTCAAGTGACGTGGACGACACCTGAGCTGGCACCCCCTCTCCTAACTACCACGCCACTGGGAGGACGTTTCAGCTTTCGACAGATTTAACGTGCATCGCTGCCCTACACGGCGGGTCTTTCGTGGTACTGGGCTCGAACTCGTGAAAAGGCAAGCCACGATCCGATACCTATACCACTCGGCTACCGCGGCCACAAAGAAAAGCGTAACAAACTTTACTAATTGTATGTGTACTGTACTCTTTTGTATTAGAAAGATTTCATATACAAATTTGTAGACAATTTGTCGGTGTACAAGGCCCAAAACAAGTGCATGCAGCTGCCTCTTCGAAAAGTTAAGAAGGTTCTAACCCTGTTAGGTATCGAGTTGAACTAGGTTCGGTTGAGAAATAGGAGAGCAAGTTTTTTTCACACTGACTGCTTGCAGTCTACGTCACTTCTAATCTCTCGTCAAACGACTAGAGTGGGTTATTTGGAGAACGTGCAGTACAGGACAACATTCGAACTTTCTAGGTCAAAGTAAGTGAGGTCACGATGGGCAACGCGTGGTCTTGCTTTATGCTTTTGAGAGATGACGCTTCAAAAGTCTTTAACATAGTGCATAGCTAAAGGCCTTAAGATCTGAGAAATGTAACCTAAGGTACAAATTACCAATGACGTGAACAAGAAGCATGCTAGGTTCGCATGATGATATAAAATGCAAGTGTGTAGGCTAAGTAGTAGTAGTACAGGAAGTAGGCCAAGTAATAATAGTACATGATGAATGCCAAGTAATAATAGTACATGATGTAGGCCAAGTAGTAGTAGTAGTAGTACATGGAGTAAGTCAAGTGTATTCTCTCTGCCTCCAGATACGGATACATACATCGGGATTTTGCCAACAGAACAGGGGTCTAAAAAGAGTTCCTCTTCTGTATCCAGTTTGGGCGTTGGGGGCTTCACTGTATCAGCGCATCTCTAAGCTGCAGTGTCAGTGGAAGACACAATAATGTTTACCGTGTAGACAGTTTGTGCTGCTCCTGACGTTGTCGCAAAAAGTCGTGCTACAAACAAGAGCACTTTTTCACTCAAGATCTGTGAATATGTTCGTACGATACTGCAATGCCGACTAGATGGCAGGTATATTCTCTCTAACCTTAGGGACGTTAGACCGTTGAGATTTTGCATGGACCCAAGTTGAGATTCTGCATGAAGATTCTCCTGTACCTATCATTTCTTATATTCGCGGGGCAGTCAATGGATTCCGACAAATGTGAGTAGAAGTATATCGTCCTTGCTTCATGTGTTGCAATTTTAAAGTCTAGTTGTGTACCTTTATAAATTAAGTACCGTAGTCCTAAGGTTATATATCTTAGGAAAATAATAAGTTCTCCTTAACATGGAAAATAGATTATAATACGTTCACGCGAAAATATTTTCCTCCATATTTCTAAAACGTACTTTATACATTATAATATTTCTGACCTAAAATATATTTTTAAAATTAATCCTGAAAATAAAAATGAGCAAAACAAGTTTTTTTAAAAAAAAATATTAAAGTATATACCACATTGTGATGTTGGGTTATGTGCAGTACCATGTTTTCGAATTTGTCATACACGATCGAATTTTGATTAATAATTTCATAATCATTTATGTCAGCGTTTCTCAAATTGCGGGTTCACGTCCCCCTAGTGGGGGTGATAACTCTACAAGGGGGGGCACGAGCATATTGAAAAGTGTAAAATAAAAGATTATTTAAGAAAATTATTAATTTATGGAAAGAGTAAACAAACAAAATACATTCTGACAATAAATAAAACACACATTTACACTGATATAATACACTTATAAATGAACCAGTACTCCATAATGTATTTTATAATTAATTTCACAATACTAAGTTACACAAACAAGTTTATTAGTTACAAATGACCCCATGGGCTTGTCACTTTAAAAACTATATCCAAAATTAATATTTATCTTGGTAATTTTTGTACGTTTTATAATTAATCCCTTAACTGCTGATTAAAAGTTACCCGATTCGCTCCCCAATACCATCCTTTTCTACGTATGTGACGCATTGGGAGGGGAGGGGGGAGATGAATAAAAATAAGGAAATCTTCTGAAATAAGTAAATCCTTCACAAAACTGTCAAGGTTCTTTTATTGCATTCCAAGGCCTTTGGAATAATTTTATGGATAGCAGTGCACAGAAAAGATCGTACTTCGGAAAGACGTATATAAACGTCCGGGGTATTTAACGCACCAGTTGAGTGAGACGTATATATACGCCAATGGCACTTAAGAGGTTAAAGTCGTATTGTGGCTGTAGCGCCAAAGTATGGTATTATTGAATTGAATGCATGTTTTTTGTATGGAGGGGGGCGCGATGAAAATTATGATTGAATATTGGGTGGCAAATTAAGAAAGTTTGAGAAGCTCTGATTTATGCGTATGCACAAAATGTAAATAAAATTTGTAATTAAAGGAAAAAAAAAATTAGGTATTCTAACTTTAAATTTATATTTAGTACGAATTGACTCCAAAGTCAAATGATTTTTCTGCAATACAGAAAACCAACTTTACAGGTAAATAACTCATTTATTTAAATAGATTTTTTTACTTTAATTGTTAGGAAATTTTGTATGAGAATGGTGCTATTATATTCAAAAAGATATTTATGTTTGAAAATAAACATGAAAAATTTCTATTTTTTTATCCATTATCCAGAATTAAAATGTGCCAGGAAGGGATTAAACTTTTAAAAAAATTGTTAAAGGAAAAAAAAAAGAGAGAGAAATCTCAGAAATAGTTATGATTTATGTGAAAAAGTTTAATTTGTAAGTTAAGCAGTTTGTAATTTTGAAATGCAATAATAAACAGAATACTTCTCATGCTTATATTGACTCAGGATGTTATATAAATATTGCATTCTTTTAAACTCCGGTCATAAAAGTCAAATCATATGTCACGTTAGATAAAATGACAGAATGAAAAATAAAAGTAGCACCATCTGCTGTGAAACATTTTATTGATAGTTAGACAAAGCGATATAGTTTTGAAGAAAAAGAAAATCGTTATTTAAAAGATATGTCTCTCATCTTACAGTCTATAAGCTTTGAAATATAGCCTTTTTTGATTAGTGAAAAAAAAGAAACACTATATTTTGAGGCAAGACATTTTACTGAATAAATATAAGTATGATCTTTTCTATAACACTTGCCAATCATATTCTATAGTGTGGTTATTAACATTTTAGCACACAGAGAGATAAAAAGAGACACGGCAAACTACATGAACTTGAAATAAAGAAGTGTTTTTTAATTATTTACATTATACAAATTTATTAATTAAATGAGAATTGCATTAATCAAAGCACATTGTTTTACTGCTATTTTAGCTAGCTTTAATGTGTCAATAAGATAAAAATAACAAAAATAAGAAAAATGGCAAAAAGAACATGCTATACATGGTTTCAGTTTTCAAGTTTACACGAGTTTTCGTTAAAAGTATAATATATATATTGCGTGTGTGTGTATTATATGCGTATATATGTATGCGAATGACATTAGTATGAAAAAATGTGGTATATAAATAAAAGAGACTAATTTCATTGAAAGACAAACCACTGAAAAAAATACACAGTTTTCTATTATTATAATAAGTAGTAATAACTAGTACACTGCAAAGATTTTTACGTAACCCTAAATAAAAATGATGCAAAGACAAATTACAGAAAAATATTTAAACTTTTCAATGAGGATAATTTTTTGATTTCACTACTCGCTATGTTCATGTTTATAAATTAAAAGGTTAAATAGATAAAAATATCAGAAAAAAATAAATGTTTATATATAAATAAACAGGAGTGAATAGAATGATTTTTGACAGTCGAATGCATTGTGATTATTATCATTGCATTGAATTTATTTCCGAAAGAAGCCTGTTATTAAAAAACTTTGAATTATGATTTCTGTATTAATAAAGAAATAATTTTGAAGCTGATTAAAAGTTAAATGATCTCAAGTAAATAATTTTTATGTTACAAATAGAAACAGAAATTATAAGTTATGAATTCTTTTTAGATAAATTAAATATAAAGATGTGGATGTAAGATATATATATAAATGACAAATAATTATAGGATATTTATCAAAACAAGTATTATTTCTTACCTTGACAGGAAACAGCTGCTATAAAACAGAAGAGTACCAATAAAGCTGCAATGCTTTTCATGACTGGTTCAGATGAAGTCCCTGTGTGTATTGTAAAACTTCAATCAGAGGTCTGCGAGTGATATTTATTCTACTGGTCATATAATGACGTGAATTATTAAAGTGAAGTTTATGGCTTTGTCTCAATTACCTGCGTCTGCTTTTAATATGGAAATAAATTCATGCCATATTCTTTACAAATAAGTTCTTAAATTTATTTCAATATTAAATGAATTAAGAATGTCACTTCTGTTGGAATAATAAGAAGGAATTTCTAAGAATAACTATTTTAATAATACAAAAATGTAGAAATCATTAAAATGTTGCATCGATTTTTATATAAAAAAAAAATACTGGGGATTTTAAAAATATTATCTAGTACATTAAATACAATAAAAAAATTAAAAAAATGTTACATTTTCAATGTATTCTCTGTTTAGATATTAGGCTTTTTGTTTTTTTATTGTCTATAAAACTACACATTATTGAGTATAATTATTCTTTTTAATCTAAATGAATAAAATAAAAAAAATGAACATTATATACCACATAAAATTTAAATACTCTTCTCAAAGAAGCAAGTCCTCCCTTTTTTTTATTTAAAAAAACTTCTAATAAGATTCTTATTTTATTTTATGAAAACTTTTTTGGAATTTTTTTGTTTTGTTTTCATAATTAATTCATAATTATTTTGAGTGCTTTTTTTGTGCATTACAATTGAATTAATGAATGTTATTTTTTAAAAACATCGCTATTCTAATAATTATCAGCTTTAATTAAAATTAATAAAATTGAATTTTAAATACAAATTTGGTATACGTATCAATTTGGTTTTTGAGTATCATTTTAGTTTTTAAAAAATATTATCTTTCAAAAAGTATATACAAGCCTTAATTTCAAAAATTTTGTGATAAGTGTTTCTTAATATAAATTTGGGTTTAAGGTAAGTAACCTTAGTCTCAGCACTGTTTACCAACCGAGTAAGCGAGTGAGGGTTTGTTAACTTCCCACTGAAAGACACATGAGGACCACGTAATTTTGAGCCGTTGTCAAGTGACGAGGATGACACCTGAGCTGGCATCTCACTCTCCTAAATTTCATATCATACCAAAGTGAGGACTTCGAGCCTCGACAGATTTAACGTACGTAAGCCTCTCTACAGGGTGGAATCAAAGTTTTACAGAACTGAATTAAACAAGCTTTTCACTATGGGACATACTAGTATCATGATTAAATCTCGATTAAATCCTTACCCTAAATTTTATAGCTTTTCCTTTTTTGTTACTATTACACATATTTCAGAAATTTTTATCACTTAAAAATATTAAATAAATTAGATATTAGTATTAGTAATTCAATAAAATTTATATCTTAAAGTCAATTCACAACATGTTACATTAGAAATGAAAAGAAAACTTGAAACACTTATAAAGAATAGAACGTTTTAAGAAGTTTAAAATTTGAAACTGTACCTTTTGTTCTACTTAACTGCTCACGAAAGCTCCTTTTAATCTTTAAGATAATTAGAATTTCTCTAAATTGAGGTTTCACGTTTAAATTTGATCAGGAAGACAATCTTTATAGCTACGGAACGCGAGTCAACTATTGTGAAATTTTCGGAAACTTATGATTTCTATTCTTCAAAATGTTTTCCTCTTCACTGATATTTTGACAGAAGTATTTGTATGCATTATTCTTGTTTGATCACATGCCGTGGATTATAAATATTTATGAAGTTGTAGAAACTGCATTCAACTGTACGGTGCACCTGGTACTTGTTCCTGGTTTGTTGATGTTTTTTTTACTACTGTAGAGCAGTGTTCCGCAACCCCCGGTCCACGGACCGGTACCAGTCTGTGGATCAAATACTACCGGTCCGCACAACAAACATTAAATTATTTCACTTTTATTTACTGTAGTATATTTTTTTTAGGTTTGGTTACTTTTTATGAAAATTACTTAATATTCCTTGTTAAATCATTTTATATTCATTTTTTGGTGTAGCTATATTTTATTCAGAAGTCACGATTAAATACAATTAAAATTATTAAATCAAAACAGTCTAAAATATAAACAATCAACATCCCCCCTCAGCGGGCCGCAGTAGAATTAAGAAACGTTGACCGATACACGGCGATAAAAAGGTTGCGGTGCAATGCTATAGAGGATACAGAGTTCTATCAAAAATCATTATAGCTATGTAAATTTCTTAATTAATTTTACTAACTGTGAAAAGTAATTGCAATTGTATGCACTTAGTTTAACGAAATGTGTCGGCAACACGAAATAAATTGGAGAGAAAGGAAAACTGAACGACGCCGCTTAATGCCACGATGCACAGCCAATAGTGGAAACCATTCCTCACACATCCGAACACAGTAATAACTATGACCGCATTTGGCAACATTTTTTGAATTGGCGATGTCTTTCGTTTGTCGAAATTGGTCGACGGAAAAATGCGTAAGTAATGGACAGTATTATGTTACTAGCTAGCTTACATAAATATTTTACCTTTATGTTATATAGAGAAAATGTGTCGTTATCTTCTAATTCACAACTCTTAACTCATTATTATATGGTACATCCGATATTTAAAAGAATTTTTTACAATTCTTTCTGCTTTAAAGTTTATTTTAAGTAGCTAACACAAAAACGACACGACTGATAAAATTGTCTGTACAAATTGATATCGATAAAAGATTAAATTTTCCATTGAATTTCAAATGAAACATTCTGTTAACAAAAAACATTTTGATTGCCTTGTTCCTCCCCAAAGACATGGCCAAGCATATTTGCCCATTTTCATTGATTGCCAAGAGTTGCGAACTGAAAAAGAAATGTCAACAGACACGGATATTGCTTTGAATTCTGTAGAACCACACTCGCTGCATAATTAATTGAGCTTTGAACTATACAAGTAATATAAAAAAGTTTTTTTAAGTCAATTCCTACTTACATCAACAAAGAAAATTTTTATATTTTAGCTACTTTTTATTAAATAGTTTCAATTAATATAAATATGTATATACATGTGACAGAATCACAACATTAAGTGGTAACTAATTTTTATTAATTATCATTAAAGTATCGTATTGTCATCCAAAGCAATCGTGTATGTAAGATTTCAGTTCAACTAAATGCTTTAAAACGTGAGAAAAAAAAACCTTTTCAAGTTTTGACACAAGTCGCCAAAAGGGTCGCAAAGTCGCCAACGTGGCTGTGTGTATTTGTAATTCTTTAAATAATTAGTTTTAATCAATTAATTTTTATTAATTATAATTAAATTATAGTATTGTCATCCAAAATAATCATGCATATTAAATTTCAGCTCAATTAAGCGCTTTAAAATGTATTTTATTAACGATTGAAAATCCCACCATGATAAATAAATAAATAAATAAACAAATAAATAAATATATAGAGAGTATAAACGAATGAAATATGGAATACTACAATCAATGACACTGCTTCATTCATCATAACTGAAAAAAATTCTGAATTCATTTTGTCTACTTTGTAAAAGAAAAAAAAATGATTGAGAAAAACCCAAATAAAAAAGGCGAATTATTCCCAAAGCTTTACTGGAAATTAATATTATGATACTACGATACAAAATTGCACTAGATGATTATCATTTTATCATTTTTGTATCATATGATTGTCCGAAATGAAGGATTCACAAAACATTGGTGCTTAAGATTTGCACACCAGTGTAATTTCATTGGCGTAACGAAGGACATTTGGGCCCCCAAACTGGATTTTATAAAGGGTAGATACTTGGCGGCATCTAGGCTTTGGGCTCCCAAGAGCCCTGGGTCAAGGGGGGGGGGGTGTACGTTAAGCCACTGTGTGATTCTACACTTAGTATGCTTCGATATCAAATCAAAAATGCTGCAGTTCAAATGTTTATCAAAATTGTCCTCGTACAACATCACGTACATCACCAGTATGTCTTTAAAATAACCATAGCAGAAAAATCAGTCGCATATGAGTAACATGCTACAAGTGGCAGTAAAATTTTTAAGGCTTTGTTTGTTAAAATAGGAAAATCTTTTTAGCTCGTATCTAAAACATAACCATATCATTTTCTTGTTTAAACATCTGTTGAAGTGTGCTGTCACAAGATAAATAGATTAGCATTTCTTCTTCTGCTTTCGGGGAAAAAATTTTTTAATACTTTCAATTATGAACAAGTTTTTTATCCATTCATATTTTGACATATCAAGTTCTATTTTTATTAAGTAAAATAAAAAATGCTTTTGTAGGCAAATTAAATAATTATTCAGAATAATTTAGTATTCTTCTATTTCATTTGCAGGACAGGTAATTTTAAAATTGTTAAACGTATCAAAAATAATTTTTTAAAAATTTATTATCTAGAGTTCGAATTTTTTTCCTGTAAATTTTTGTGACTTTTTATATTTGTCTATTTGCTGCAGTGTATGAATTTGATGTCCCTGCATAGATTTAATTAAATTACTGAGTTTTTGAAAAATATTTACTAAATAAGCAAGCTTGGCAAGGAATATACTATCATAAAACATGTTTATTTCCGTTCATCTTTCTGTTGAAAGACCCTTAAGGTATCCGACTACGTTCGGAACCATGCTTTTAAAAAAGCGCATAAATGGATAACTTTCATGATATTTAGTGTCACTCAGATTAGAACATATGCATAAAATTGTTTTAAGGACATTTGATAAAAAAATTTTATTTAAATACAATATTTTGGCCAAAAATTAACTTAGAATAATCTTTTTTCAAAATGCTCTCCTTTTGTGAAAAATGCTTCTATTATAATAATATTTTTCCTGTATATAGCTCAGACCTCTCTACAGAGGCTCAACTAGAATTTTTATAAAATTCACATTATTTTCATAGTTACCACCAATTAAAATAATTATTGGCGATTTGTCTTAAAATTGCTCCCCTCTGTTGTCGTAAAATATTGATAAACCCAATTCCAAGTTATATATTTCAAAAATTCTAGTTGAGCCTCTGTAGAGAGGTCTGAGCTATATACAGTCAAAATATTATTATAATAGAAGTATTTTTCACAAAAGGAGAACATTTTGAAAAAAATATTATTCTAAGTTAATTTTTGGCCAAAATATTGTATTTAAATAATTTTTTTTGTCAAAATGTCCTTAAAACAATTATATACATGTATTTTAATCTAAGTGACACTAAATATCATGAAAATTATCCATTTATGCGCTTTGGCAAAATTACTGTTCCGAACGTATTTGGATTCAAATTTCACGAGGAGTTACTTTTGGACCAGTATTATTTCTGTCATAGATTGAGTTTCATCTGGGAATAACCCAATACACAGTTAACCCAAAGAATGCTATATTGTCTTGAAAAATTTTTTTTCAATTATATTATAACGGTGCTTCTCAAAGTTTGAATGTTTGCGGCCCAATATTCAATCATAATTTTCATCGCCCCCCATACAAAAACATTGCATTTAATTCAATAATACTTTACTTTGACGCTAAAGCTGCTATACTTTAACCTCTTAAGTGCCACCGTCGTATATAAACGTCTAGCTAAGCGAAAGTGTTAATTGCCCAGACGTATATATGCGTCTTTCCGAAGTACAATCTTTCTGTGCACTGCTATCCATAAAATTATTCCGAAGGCTTTTGAATGCAAAAAAAAGGACCTTGACAGTGTTTTCGAAGGATTTACTTATTTCAGAGGATTTGCTTATTTATTCCTTTTCGGTAGCATTGGGGAGCGAAACGTGTAACTTTTAATTGGCAGTTAAGAGATTAATTATCAAGATAAGTGTGTGTTACAAATTATCAAGATAAGGGTTAATTTTTGTATATAATTTTATATATGAAAAGCTCATGGGGTCATTGGTAGTTATTAATGTTGTTCTTAACTTTGCATTGATAAATTAATTATAAAAAAGATTTGTGCAGACCTTGTGCCTTTATAAATGTACTATATTAGGATCAATGTTAATTTTATTTTTTATTGCGTCAGAATGTATTTTATTTGTTTTCTTTAAGTAAATTAATAATTTAAAAAAAATCTTCTATTTTCGATTTTTCAATATGCTCGTACCCTCCTCGTAGAGTTATAGCACCCCCCTAGAGGGGCACGCCCCACAGTTTGAGAAACGCTCTATTAAAATCTTCTCTTGCTGTAGTATTGCCTTTATCAAGCTTGTAGAACATATCGTTTTAACATCAATTTCTACGCCATTTATTTACATATGTAATCACATCAGCACCTTTAACTATATATGTATGTTGCTTCATCCACTTACAAAGCAAAATAATATGTTTTTAGTTTCTCTGTTAACTGATTCTGAAATATCGTTAGACATGACAGTAATTCTTCTTTGTACCTTATTATCTGCAAGTGAAATCATTATGTTAGTCAGAAATATATCGAATCACTAAGCATCGTAGCTACTATATCAATAGTGGCGCGTAACTGTAAAGATTCTCCTAAATGAATGAGATTTTATAGTACAGGGTAAGTCAAAATGAATACAGTGATTATAACTATTTAATGGAAAATAATTTATCGATAAGATTTACACAGAATGTAGACGAAACTTCAAAATTTTGTATTATATACGTCATAGATGTGTGTTTTATGTGACTTCTCTTGGTCACACGGACAACATCTAGGCCAGCGATATTCAACCTGCTGCCCGCCGAGCCTTTTTAACTGGCCCGGTCACGGCTCTGAGAAATTCACTTATTTAAGAACGTTGTATTAAAAATCTGGTGGGTTGAGTTGAGTTGGGTTGAGTTTGGTGTTTTATGGCGCAAGATCCAGTTTTGGCTATAATGCGCCAAACATTCATAGGTTTATGGTCTGGACGGGAAAAGAACAAAAGAAGAAATTGGATGACAAGATGGAGCGTCGAAAATAGAGAAGGATCACTGGGGTACCCCGGGGGTCGTGACACCCGTGTTTATCAAAGATAGTAAACCCCTTGGGAAATAAAAAAGATCACTAGGGTACCTCGGGATTGTGACACCCGTACCCACCTAAAGAAGGTAAGCCCCCTGAGGGGGAAAAATTTGGTGGGAAATTTTTTGTCAAGAAATTAAATATATCAATTTTACTTTTTGCTGTCGGTGTCGAACGGGTACGAATTGATATTCTTTTTCTTTTTGGAACAGTTACGGTTAGTGATAACAGACAACAGAGGAATGAACAGTGGGTGGAATTAATTTTTAACAATCTTTCATATCTTGCAAGTGAAAAATATTCGAAGAAAATATATCGTTTTGAGACGATTGAGAAGTTTACTATTTTGTAGGAAAAAACAAACATGGATCCTTAATTGTTTGATTTGTCACGAAAGTGCTGTACTCAAAATATGCCAATAAACAGGAATCATTCAATGACACTTTTCCTCGAAGATCTCTTTCAAGAGGTGATTAATAGGCTTTTTCTTGAAGAATCCTTGCAACAGCAACAAAGTGTTTTGTCAGTGGTAATATCACAGAGGTAACAAAGACTTCCTATGAAGTTTGTTATATTACTGGTAATCATATGAAACCGTTTACTGATGCATAAATTATGAAGGAGTGTTTCTTAAAGGCTTCTAATTTAGTGTTAGTAACAAAAACAAAAAATAATATTTAAAAAAGTAAAACAGGAGTTATAATATTAAGATAAATTTTCCACATTTTAAATTTCCAATGTTATCTTGATCTTAAAGTATTTCTCCTACCCCCTTCCCAATTTATCTTCATGTTGCGCCCACGTGAAGTAACTAACATATGTATGCGGACGCGCGAGAAATGGCTGACATACGTATGCGACCCAGCAGAAAAAAAGGTTGAGTACCCCTAATCTAGCCGGTACTTCAATTCATGGCATACATTCTGAAGCATTTGTGCAGTCATAGACGCAAGCGCATCACAAATGCGTACTTTCAGTTCTTCAATTGTTTTAGGCATGCCATATAAAAGACTTGTATGTGCTGCCCATGCCCAAAATAGCTGAAAGTACGCATTTGTAATGCGCTTGCGTCTATGACTGCACAAATGCTTCAGAATGTATGCCGTTAGATGGAGTACCGTCTAGATGTTGTCCGTGGGACCAAGGGAAGTCACATAGAACATTTACGAAGTATATATACAAAATTTTGAAATTCTGTCTACATTCTATGTAAATCTTATGGATAGATTCTTTTCCATTAAATAGTTATAGACACTTGTAATCGCTATATTCATTTTGACTTATCCTGTATTTGACAAACCCGAGAGAAATTATGTACGAAAAAGGCAAGGTTTTTGATAATATGAATATGGATTTGATAAATGCCTGCTGTTGTACATATAAATTTACAATTTTCTTAGTAAAAATTCTTTTGTTTTGCCAGCAAGCCTTACATGAACTGTTTTAAGATGTCATTTTAATTTATTACTTTTATTAGATCCATAGCTAATATTTTAATGCAGAGGAAACATAGTGACCGTTGTTGAAACAAATATGAAACGAATCAAAATATGACAAAAAATCAAATATAAAACAAGTATATTATCTCTACTATATAATAGTAGACGATATACTTGTTTCTTGTTTGATTTTTTTCTTTGAGCATTTTTGAATCCTTACAATGTTTATTTTTATTTTATGATTAGTAAATTACTGTAATTAGTAAGGAACTATAGTACTATATGTAATACTGTAAGGAACTTTAGCTATCAAAATATCACAGTTAACACTATTAGTAAACTTATTCTCTACGTGGACAATATTGAAGAGATTGCCAGAACAGTCGCCTGGGCCCTTGGCACTATTTGATTTGGTCCCGTCATGGATACGATATCATCGTCATCATCAATAAACTTATTTATTTTTAAAGTTTTTCAATTTTTCCTGATACATACACAGTGAAAAGATAAGGAGCTTACAAATTATGAGTTTTTGACTGATATTTTAATATAGATTTTTTTAAATCATACATGTGACATTTATTTAACTTATTTAAGTAATGTAAAATTATTCCTCGATAGAGATAATAATTCAGCTAATTCACAATTTATTAAGCATTAGAAAATAAAAACTATAAATAAAACAGGATTTCAATGCTCTCTTATAGCTCGGAGCGAAAATATGAAGTACTTATTCAGACCTTTTCCCTTTACGCCTGTCAAAGCGCTGTGACGTTTGAGAAAAATAATGGTAGCGTGATATTTATTAATTTAAATATTTGGTTTAATCACGTTACAGCTATTAATTAATGTATATGTCGCAGGAAAATGATGGAATTAATAACTTCATCAAATCCTTAAGAGAGATGATCATTTGGCGGGAGATATTAAAATGACGTCTCTTGATGGTCATTTCCCTGATAAAAGTGAGGAATTTGAACAAATCCTTGACATGTTTCCGTGAAATGATGAAATAATATTGTCAAGAGTTTAAAAGTGTTTATTTAACAAATATGTGCATTATTAAACGTAGAAGTAAGTAATACAACAATAGTCAATGAAATACAAATTATTTATTCGAAGCTAATTAACAAATAATTAGAAAATTAGGCTGGTATTTTTTGATGTGTAACATCTTTTCTCTCGGCTGCTTACACACTAAAATATCAATCCCTATGTTAATCTTATGGTGCCATTTTTTTTAAAGATATGGGGTTGATATTTAGGAGATCGATAGTACTACCTATATGGTTAGGAAGTACTAGGACTCAATCCCCTAGGTGTCGGGGGGGGCCCCCCCGGGCAGCATTTGGCCAGTTCAAATCCTGACTAGTTCATTTCATCATTTCACTGAAACAGTTCAGGGTTTGATAAAATCACTTTCATCATGAGAATGACCTTGAATAGACGTTATTTTAACATCTCCCGTCAATTGATCCTATCTCTTAGGGATTTCATGAAATTCCTAATATCGTCATTTTCCTTTCGACATATATACATTGACGTTATTAAAAAAAGATTGGTTAGTTCATTGGAGTCCAAATTCTGCTGTTTGTGAGGGAGGAGTTTACATCTGTTCTGTTCGAAATTTTCCAATGGACTTTTTTCTGCCCTTTCTAGAGTCTGGGATTGGTAGTGGTTGGCCTTTATCCTCGAGTAGATAAAAATGATAAAGATATCTCCGGCTCGTGGGTGGAGTAAGGGGTTTCTCAAGGTGTCAAGGTTGCCGGGGTGATGACCGAAGACAAGACCTCGTAATATTATAAGGATGCACGTGTGCATAGGAACGCAATTATCCTATCCACAAAAAGAAGTCAACTTTTCAGCTGCGTGAGGAGAAAACGTTACAGGGCTCAGAATTTTTGGTTAGTTGATAACTGTTCAAACGCTTTCTTTTAAATTTAGTGGCTCATTATATAAGCTAATAACTGTATGCAGTTTTGTCGACGTTGAAAATTTGTTCACCGTTATAGAGGTTCAATTCTGGAAATTTTGACGTCCCTTCTTTATCAGCATTTGCCCTTCCATCCATAATGTAAACCTTATCAGTTTCTGAGTGTTTTTTAGAGCGAAAAAACTACCCACGGCTGAATGGAAATGTTCATCAATTTATTGTTTAGACTGTTTTTCTTTAAGTGTAGAAAAGAAGACGATGTTTTTTTGTTTGATTTTCAAGTTGAGTGAAAGGAAATCATTTCGAGCAACATTCCTGACTGTAAAGTAAGAGAAATGCGGGATCATGTAAGGCCTCCGAAAAACATTTTCTACAATAGTTTCATTTGCTTTTAAATACGCATTGCAATGCCTTAAACATTTATTTGATATTTTTGCCTTTTTCAGCTGTATATCTAGAAAATTTCATTTTGTATATCTAAAGCAGCTCTCATTCACAAATACAGTGAAATACGCTTAACGCGAAAACACTTAAGACGAAATATCAGTTAACATGAAATAATACGACAATCCCAACAAACTACTTTGTATTTTGATGCATTTTTTTCTCTTAACACGAAACGAAAATCACTTAACACAGCGTTTTTCAAACTGTGGAGCTTGCCCTCCTTGAGGGGCATGATAGCCCTACGTGGGGGGCGGGAGCATATCGAAAAGTCCAAAATAAAAGATTTAAAATAGTTATTAATTTAACGACAGAAAGCAAAACAAAATACATTCTGACATGATAAAAAATAAAATGCATATTCACACTGACATAAGATGCTTATAAATATATCAGTGCGGCAAAAAGTATTTAATAATTGATGCATCAATAGTAATTACAAGTGAATTCCATGGGCTGTTATAAAAAAAAATACCATATATGGATAGTATGTGCAGTTTATAATATTGAAGTCGTATTGTAGCGTCGAAGTACATTATTATTGCATTCAATACATTGTTGTTGTATGAGGGGGGGGGTGATGAAAATTATGACTGAAAATTGGGTCGCCAGTATGGGAAGTTTGAGAAGCACTGACTTAACACGAAAATATTTCCCTTCTTGGAATGAACAAAATACGGAAAACACCAGTCAGATTGGACTGTATTATATACTGTACTATATTGTATTATCTGAAGAATTCATTGCAGTAGATGATCAGAATGTGTATGTTCAGCAGGGGCGTATCTAACGCCGTATCAATGATACGAAGCCCCCAAGCAACAGGGGCCCTACCATGTGAAAATACAATATCACTAACAGGGCTTCAATTTAAAAAAAAAAGCCCCCCAAAAAGTTTTGATACGAAGCCCAGTGGCGTAACGTACACCTCCACTAGCCCCGTATTGCGGCGGGAGGGGGGGACTCGACTTTAAAGGGCCCTAAGCCTGACTGACGCCAAGTACGTACATTTTGTACGATCTAGCTGGGGTGTGAAATCTGACTTTGCAGGGGATAGTCCCTAATACTCTCCATTACGCCACTGACGAAACCCACTCAGAACTAACTACGCCTGTGGTGTTCAGGCCCAATTATGGCAGGTAAAGGCACTTTGTGTGTTTTGTTCAAAGCTCAAAAAATATCAATGATGCAGATTTCTACGATGAAAATGAAATGGATAATGCAGATCCTGTTCCTACATCATCCAAAATGAGAAACGCCATGAAAAATATGCGCAGTTATTTAAACGCACATTCGAAGGGTGATATGAATAAAAAAAAGAACTATATCGAACAATTTGTTGACAATTTGATGTTAAAAAAACAATGCAAAGAAAAGTATCAAATTATTTTGCAAAAACTAAATAAATGTTTTTCAAAAAATTTGAAAGTTTTGTTATAAAATTCTTTAAGTTCCAGTGAATGTTTTTGTTTCATTGATTTTTATTAAATATATGCATATCTATGTAAATAAAATGTACTCTACTACACTTAATTTTGTTGATATATGATTTTTTTTTTTTGCAATATCCTTTAACACGAAAAAATATTTCGGTCCCTGCAGTTTGTGTTAAGCGATTTTCACTGTAATGGGAAACACACTGCTTTAAATTTGTCTTTTCCGCAAATATACAATCAACACTGCTCCTGTGGAATTTTAATTATTGCTAACATTGCTCTAAATATGTAAGATAGCGGTTAAACAGTGGCGTAATGGAGAATATTAGGACCCCCTACAAAGTTAGGTTTTGGGCCCATAGCTGAATCTTAAAAGGGATACGTCCTTAGCGTCAGTCAGACTTTGAGCCCTTAGAATCCTTGCCCCCCCGCAGTGCTAGGGTGTATGTTATGTCACTGCGTTTAGCCAGGATAACATGTTTTACGAATCGCTAGAAAAAATTCTGTAAAACGATTGAAGTTGTTTCTTTTTTGAATGTTATATGTTTCAACAATTTCGGGAAGATACAAAGCAAGTTCTTGTTGATTTAAGTACTAATATATTAAAGAATTTTGAAAGGATGAAATCCTTTCCAGCGAAATTTACTCATAAGACTTAAGAGAAAGCGATATTTCAAAATCTATGACAGTGTAGTGGTGCCATCTAGTACCTGCTACCCTAACCACAATTTTAACCTATTTTTTAAAAAAAATCAGAATGTCTTGGGAACTTTTAAGACTGCATTTCAAAGAGGTTACAAAGTTCATTAAATTATACATTATCTTTACCAAGAGCAAATTAAGCATTCGTAGTTTGAAAATGATTGGCCCCAGTAAGGTCATAGTTCGGTGTGTTTCCGATCGGGATTCCAAGACGTATTTAAAACTGTAAAAATAAATTGTTATTTTAATATAAATGTTCCAAGCGAATGAAAGACAGAGAGAGAGAAAGACATCAGTAATGAATAATTCAAATACCATCTTTAGCCCAAATCCTAAAATCTTTGAGTGGTATGAATACATGGGCTGATGCAGAGTATTTGATTTATAAAAAGCTTCCAACAATCGAGACACATTGTTTTTGAAATATTCTGTGCTTTTTGAAAGTGCATCTTTGCTCAAATTATTTGAAAATTCAATGGAGCAAGTATGAAGTTGACGATTTCATTGTTATTAAAAATTAAATTGGATTCTCAACCACCGGTATGCTGAGTATGTTTTAATTCTTTAAAAGAATATAGAAGAGACTGCACGAATGATAATTTTGTAGTTTGCATTAACTGTATTCGTTTCAGATGTATAACTAGAAATGTACAAAAAAAAGTGATCAATGTTTTATCACACAGCTCTTTCTAACAGCAGTCTAAATGAGATTTCTTATGAGGGAATTAGTAGTGTCAAGAATGTTTCGATTATGATTAATATAACTACACTTCTCTTAAAGTTTTGTCATTTAAATCTTTCCAGATCTATATAAATTCGCTACACATCAGCTCACCTTAAATATGGAACAAAATAATGTTGGCCGTACTTTAATTCAAGAACCACACTATTCTCTGTGTTTGGTTTTCCCTTTACTTATAGAATATATTACGCTGGACACCAAACGATACGTACAAACTGTTTTCATGACTAATTTGGAAATGAGGGAATGTACATAGAAAACTGAGAAATTTGGAGGAGGTGTGCGCAAAACAGTTTTTTTTAATATGAAGCACAATTGATATAAATTCAACAAAAACATAATTTACAATAAAAATAAACCTTTCCTAGTTCTTGGCAGAAAAGTTCATTCCTGACGAAATCAGTCCATTACATTTATACATGGGAAATGTCATAGAAACGTTACAAAATTGTTTTTTTTTCAAAAAAATGTGTCCCCCCTAACTGTGCATTGCATTGGTCAATGCAACTTTCCATGCTGCCTATTGAAAATTCAGACAACGGAATGGTAAGCGGAGACCAAACGCGGAGTAACCCTTGCTTTAGATCACACGAAAATTTAGAGGACGACTCAAACCAGAGATTCCCAAACTTTTTGTCTCATAGACCCCTTGCCATGTTTTTCTGTTTGGGGTAGACCCCTTCTTAATTAACGTAGAATTTTTGCAAATTTATCAACTTGAATGTCTTTTTAACAGCTGGTACTACTACTTCTACTTTAATAGAACTAAATTTCTAACTGCAATGAAGTATAGTGTTTAAAATATAAAAAAAGCACAAGATAATTAAATTAAAAGTTAATTAATAAGTAAAACTGTTAAATAAAATAACTAATTAACCAGAGCAAATGATTTTAAAATGTGTGGGATGAATCTCTAACACTACAATATCAAATTTTCAACATTTGGTATCAATCTTGTCTGGTTTAACCTTAAATCTTCTCTGTTAGTAGAGTGTCCAGTTTTTTTTTTAGATTGGCAACCGCGCTGAAACTTCTCTACACCAGTGTTTCTTAAACTGTGGGGCGCGCCCCCCTGGGGGGGCGCGATATCCCTTCAAGGGGGACGCGAGCATATCGAAAATAAAAGGTTAAAAAAATTAATTTACTGGAATGAAAAAAAAAATACTTTCTGATATAATAAAAAAATACAGATCTACATTGATATGATTTATATATATCATCTGGTGAAAAAAGGTCATCAAAAATAAAAGAAAATATTTTGTTTGCTTTGCTGTAATCCTACGATGAGAGATTTTTTATTACGTTTCTTTTAATCTAAAATATTATTTTTGCTGACTTTCGAACTTAGTGGTATGTTATCTGCATCCTCTTTTTTAGGGAAGTTGTAAATTATATAATTCTGTGGCGTTTTTTTTCACAATGTGAAAGAGTTTTATGATACATGTATAAGCATATTGAGCACTTTGAAGGATTAATTGACCCAGATTTAATTTAAGAGTATACTGAAACATATAATACAACATATATTCTGGGAGAACTGTTTATTTGTTACCAATGACCTTGACAGAGAATCCTCTAATATGACAGTCTTAATGGGAGCTAAAATGAATTGATCCCATATCTCTTTTTTTGGGAGTGGCAAACGTTTTTTTAGAATCTTAGGATACTTGTTTAGACCGAGTTTCCGGCACGATCACTTTTTTTCAAAAATATTTTCTTGAACATGCTTCATTTTCCCCTATGAATAACTTAGTGGTTTTAATTGTAATGTTGTACGACTGATTATGGCTTACAAATGTAAATGAGCAGAATATGAAAAAAGAATTGGACATCTGTAATCTCTCTGAAAGGAAATTGAAGCTGATCAAACAAGGGAAACACTTGCTGAAATAATGCATATTAATCATGTTAGCGAAAGTAAATTTTAGAAAAGCAATAAACATGAAACGAAAGGAAAATTTTCAATAGCTACATTACGAACTTTATCAAGAAAATACGAAGCCATAAGTGTAACGCAAAATGCACTTCACCCTGTCAAAAAGACACAAGTAAGAAAAAGTTCAACAGGATATTTGTCGATCATCAACGGACATTAAAATTACAATAACGTGAACAAAATGTGACAGTTTTGCTTGCAAATAATTTTCCTGCAATGTTAGCAAAAAGTGTCTGTGATTTGTGTCCTTTATTAAGGTCACGTACATTTGGAACAATTTAGTTCAGTTTTATCGGATATTTTCTCAATTTACGAAAGACAAACAGAAAAATCCTTGAAATAGGTAAGTATATTTTCTCTTAGTTAAATTATTCACTGAAATTGTGATTTTTATTTTGTATATTGAAAATAATTATAAAAAAAAGAATTGGGGTGCGCTCCCCGCGACCATTAACGTTAGTATGGAGTGCACACCTGATCCCGGGCTAAAACATTTTGAAGTTTTCTCGCTTTAAATATTAAAAAAATAACACAATTGTTATTCATTAGAATTTTATATTCTTTTTTTATTACTTAACATTTATTCTAAATGCTAATTCTGCGAGGCTTAAAATTACAGTTCATTCAAAACCGTTTATAATATGAGTATTCATTTCAATAAATCATTTTACATTTTTGTATACATTGTCATGCACTTAGTTTTACTCTCCTTACAATTAAGCTATTATATCAAGAATAATATATTATCATTTTTTAAAAAAAAATTAACTCGTGTTAAGAGTGGGTACTTCAGCCATTATAAGAACAAGTTTAATAATTATGAGTGACTTCCTCCCATGGGCTTGTCTTGCAGAGCAAAGTTTTTCAAAGGAAGGCTAAAAATTAGAAATTGACACTCAGAGTTATTTTTTGATATTTAGCTCAGATCTATATTTTGTCTTCAAAATAGCCATCGCAGAAAATCCGGATTCACAAAGGTATGATGTTAATAAATTAAAAGTAAAAAAAACTTTTTAAAAACAAGCTTTTATTTAAATTCTCTAAAAAGAATAAAATATTTTCTTTTAAAAATTTTTTTGCTATCAACTTATAAAATCGTTACACAA
>BMAV01000012.1:124319-134480 GCA_019973955.1 Trichonephila inaurata madagascariensis | reverse complement strand
GCACTGTAGGTTCTAGTTCGTCACTGTTATTTTATATTACTATATTATATATATATATATATATATATATATATATATATATATATATATAAGGAGATTGTGAGCTTGTAGTAGAAATTCAATGACAAGTATCAATTGTGAACCCAAACTTATAACTAAATGTTGAATTTATTTTTATTTCGTTCGAGTCCTAGCGCCACTCATGATCCACCGTGTAGCGGGGTTGTTACATGTTAAATCCGACTTTGCTCAAACGTAGAGTGGTGTGGAAGTTTGGAGAGTGTTTCGTCGTCGTCACTTCACCATGGATCAAAATTACGAGGTACGTCATTAATATACCTTATGTTGCTTCGAAGTGCCAATGCTAACAAACAATCAATCAATTAATTAATTTTTATTCAATTCCTGTTATTAGTTCACACTCTCCCAAAATATATATATCTTGTTCAAATGTCCAGTCATTAATAAAATACTTTTTATTCATCCACTCAAGCTCCATTTTTTAAAACTAATAGAAGGATGGCACTTGATGTTAATACGGTTTTTTCAAATATGAATCCATTAATTCTATTTAATTAATGAATATAAATAGTAACAAACGAAACTAACAGTCCAACACCCTACATAAAATGAAAATAGCTCGTTGTGTCCCTGTAAAACAATGGGACTTCTAATCCAAAAGTCGTGGGTTCGAATCGCACCAGGGACGGCCTAATTTCTGAAAGTGTGTACTATACTATTTTATTGGAATAATTAAACTTAATGAATAAATAAATAGTAACAAACAAAAATAATAGTCCGACATCCTATACAGAGAGGAAAACGGAAAATTGCAAGGAAAATCGCTTTCTGTTTTGCCACTTAATAGTGTGATTCTGTCATGTATATACATATTTATATATCAATTGTAATTATTAAATAAATAGTAACTTAAGTAAAATTTTTCTTTGTTGACCAAAGTAGGAATTGACTTAATTTTTATACATATATATATATTACTTGTTATTTCAGTAACTCCACTAGTGTAGTTCGTCAAATTATAATTTTAAAAACAAATCGAGTTTGAAGCATACGAAATGGCTTATAAATAATTTACCAAAACATTTTGCACCATTCAAGAGAGTTTATTCTTAAAATTTCTAAAGTATTTTATTTCATTTCGATCGGCATGCTCTTTAGATTCGTCCTTGAACTAACCCTTTCTCGAGCAATCAGTTCCATTCAAACCTCGCGCAGAGAAACGGTTGATCAAATTGCCTTCTGTGAAGAAATAATAAATAAAAGGAGGTTGAAGAGAAGAGAGGAACGGCATCGAGAATTAATCATATCGTTCCTGGAGACAACAAAGAACTTCTCAAGGTCATTGGGATGAATGGAGGAACCAGGGATGACAAAAGAAACGGCGATAACTCCAAGAGTAAGGGGATCGAGCCTTTGCAGTTCGTTAAACCATAACGGGATTAGTTACGGGAAAATGTTAAGAATGAAGATGAATCGAGCAAATAAAACTTTTACGTGCGCTTACTTTTGAGGTTTGTTTCATGGTAGGATCTCTGAGCACACTGCATACAGTTTGTTAATGTTGGAAACCCATGGGAAAAGAATACCGTAGTCATCGACTTGATTACACCCACGCAATGAGAGGTGTTCGATATGTTCCAAAAATTATGTACGATTAGTTTATTAATATTCCTCTTACTCTAAATACGCACTATTATTATATTTCATATGCTTTATAAATATGATAAATTTTAATGGATCGATAGTGGCACTCTTCTAAGGAAAACAAGGAATACTGTGTGTGTGTGGTGACGGACTTCTTAATTTTTAAACAAGTAATATAAGAAAAAATTAAGTCAATTCCTACTTAGGTCAACAAAGAAAAATTTTATTTTTATTAAATAGTTGCAATTAATATACATATGACAGAATCCAATATTAAGAGGCAAAATAGAAAGCGATTTTCCATTTTCCTTTCTATATAGTGTTGGACTATTATATTATTTTTGCTTGTTACTATTTATTCATTCACTAAATTTAATTATTCCAATGAAATAGTATAACAAAAATAATAAAATCCAAGTACACACGGAGTACGCGCTCGCTAAATCAGTGGGTCCGAAGTCTTGTGGGCTGAATCACGAGTGCAGGGAGCAGGGGAATATATCCCTCCCCTTCAGTTCCATGCCTAAATTGTGGAGGTAGAGATAGGTGGTGTCGCCATCTATCGTCCCTTCAGGGAATTTCGCCGAGCTAATTCGTACTGTCACCTGTATGGTGCTCAAGGTCAAGGCCAACGACAGACGTACTTCTAGCCCCTTGCCACGATGAATTTCGTGGGCCTCGATCTGACTACGTCAGACAGGTGGCATTAGAAACAACAGTATAATAAAAGAAAATCACATTCTCAGGCCCTCCCCGGTGGGATTCGAACCCACGACCTTTGGGTTAGAAGTCCAAAGTGCTATCCATTGCGGTACAGGGACACGACGAGTGATTTTCCTTTTTATGTACGGTGTTGAACTATTATTTTTGTTTGTTACTATTTATTCATTAATTAAATTTAATTAATGAATTATTATTTAAAAAAACTGTATTTACATCAAGTGTCATCCACTACAAGTTTTAAAAAAATGTTGAGTGGATGAATAAAAACTGTTTTATTAACGATTGAAATTTTGAACAATATATATATAAATAAATATATATAGGGAGAGTATGAAATAATAGTAGGAATTGAAATAAGACGAGGCTAACACCCGAGCCTAGGTCGACTCGGTGGCTTAGAAGTAGCCTTCCCGCCTCGTAAGCCTACGGTTGTGGGTTCAAACCCGGCTGGGGTCGATAAATTCTCGGGAAACGAAAGTCGTAGGCTCGCATGTCATATGAGTATGTGGCAATCAAATATGAGTATTAGGGCAACAAATTCAAGCTTTAAAGATTTGGTAGAGGTAATCGCCACTAGATAGCGCCTCCAATGAAATGGCTCTTCCACTTGGAGACTTGCCGTGACTGCAAAGGTTATACTGCCAAAATTCAGCTGATTTGAAAGAAAACACTCGAACTTAGTGACGTCCTAAGAATCCTTTAGGCTCTGGGTTCCCATCCCGAAGTAGACCCAACATGCGACTTTTTCAAGTAGCCATTATATAAGCATACATTATCAAATACTCGTAAACGGTAACCGGTAACAAATAAATGTGCGTGACTTACAGTATCATAAACCTAAGCACAAACAGACAGCTCTTTTCGATTGGATGTGTAATGATGGTGTAGGAAGTAGGCTTAGCCCCCTATGGACATGGACATGACATAATGTAGACTTGCCACAGTTTTAGGCATAAAGTTCGAAATTCTTAGATTTTTGGAGTACATGTCGGAGAATGACATTTGATAATTAAAATTATTTCGATCATGATCTTATTGTGGGCGAGTTGAAAACGAGAAAAGCTCACCCCCAAGGTCAAGGCCCAGTTGGCCTATCACTTAAAACGTCCCTTACTCCCCTCTCCAAACTAGCACCCCACTCCAAAGTGGGGACTTTGATCCCCGACGAATTTAACGAATACCATCTTTTCTTCAAGACCGGTCTTTAGCACTATCAGAACTTCATAAATATTGAAGATACATTAAAAATCATACAAAAAAAAAGGGGGGGGAATATATCTAAATCACTATTGTCATGCTTATAAACATTATTCCCCTCAAGAATCTAATCTCAGTTCTTGTTTTTTTCTTCGCTCATAAATCATCCACAGTACTTGACGCGAATAAAAATTTAACTATACATCAATTTATTGATCAATTATTTTTTTATTTAGATTTCTCTCCATAAATTATTTATGATTTACTAGTTACTACACAAAATTCAGAAGGAGGATTCGAAAGAATTCGAGAAGTATTCTGTATGAAATAATAAATAAAAATGTTCAACAAAAAGTATTTCAGAGAAACGGAAAGCCAATACCCATAAATAAGAATGAAAAATATTTTTTTATGGAGAGTTAGAAATGGAGTTTGTTTGTCATATCTTTCCAGTATTGTTACGAATGTCGCTCTAAGAATATAAGAAATGCATTTTAAATTTTGCATTCCAGAAAGAAAGATATGGATTTTCTCAGTGAGCGATGTAAGGCTTGTTCTATTTGATTCCTTTTTCATATATTTAATATTTTTGAGAATAGATCGGTACCATTTCACTATAATTCTCAACAGTCATTCGCTGTATAAACTTTTATTCCAAGTATTTTTTAATGCATGTATTTTTTTTTTTCATCAAAAAAAAAATGTTGTAACAATAAACACTTGGATGTGTTGATTGTTACATTAACGTCGTACGAAGGCTATTGGCGACATATTTCACTCCTCTAAACAACGGTCAAGTGACGAGGTCGCTACCTGAGCTGGCACCCCACACCAATGTGATTTGATTAGAATTTACGTCGCACTTTGAAGTAACACGAGAGATAACACGGTCATGTGACAAAGACGACATTTGAGCTGGCAATCCCCTTGTCAAACTTTCACACCCCGCCAATAGGAATACCAATGTGAAGGCAACAAATTGAGAGTTCATCAGCTATTCTACACGTCTTTACTGGCATCAAGATTCGAACTCATGTCTCGACGGAAACAACCCCATCCACTCGATATACGAGTAGTCAGCTGGAATCATTCAATAATTTTTAAAAATTAAACCTGGGGGAGAAGGTACACCCTGCATGCCTATAGGCGGACCAAACCCCATAGTACAAATTATACAACTGTGTTCATTCTCATTGCACAAATTGTAAAACTGTAATTTATATGCCTCATGCGGTTCTGAATAAGGCCCATGTCCTTTCAATTTGGCGACCAAATTTGGCAAATTGGAGACCATGTGGATGCTTCTGGAAATTACAGGAGAAATCTATAACATCCCAATCTATGACGTGAGCGGATTTTTCGAGAAAGCGCTGGAAGGTAGTGAGGACTCCCAAGGCAAATCGATCTTGGCGCCCTTATTCAGTTAAATTTTATTTTTATGGCCCATTTTTACTAACTATAACTTATGTTTTAATAAATTTATTACAGCATCACGAAAAACTTTTTTGAAAGAAAAGAGAGATATCTAGGAGTTGCAAAAATATTTTGAAGTAATGCATAAGCAAGGGTGGAATGCTTTGAATGTTCTGAAGTATGATTTCGATTATTTAGACAAATGTAAATTAGGATTAATCTTAACAGAGTTACAATTTTATACATTTCTTTAAAAGTCGGCCAGAAAATAATTACTTTACACACAGCAAACTATCTTATATTTAACAACCGAAATTAACATCTTGTTGGATTTTTTCGCCTGGAATTGCCTGATAAGCAGTGTTACACATTCTAAAAAAAAAGGCATCTCTATCTCTTTTTCAATTTATATGTATTTCAGTTAACAATAAATTTTGGAATAAAGAATAAAACAAATTAAAATTGTTAATAAATCTTCACTAATTGTTGTTTAAAAGACAAGAAGATTATTATTTAAAATTAATTGCATGTATTATTCGAATAATTTTCCGACATTACAGTTCAACATAATTTTTTTTTTGTTTGCAATATTCTTGGTAAATGCAATGACATCCTCGCTTTTTTCATTGGAATTAAACGTTTTCACCTTTTAACCAGTTTGCACTTGTGGTTAAACGATGTCTCATACTGCCATTTCC
The DNA here is from genome assembly GCA_019973955.1 of Trichonephila inaurata madagascariensis. Taxonomy (NCBI): domain Eukaryota; kingdom Metazoa; phylum Arthropoda; class Arachnida; order Araneae; family Nephilidae; genus Trichonephila; species Trichonephila inaurata. The sequence continues at coordinate 128,784 of BMAV01000012.1, read as the reverse complement.
TCACATGAAGTAAAAGATAAAACAAGTCCAAGTCTAAAAAAAAATAACAATGCACGTTTATGTGCTTGCTGTTTTTCTTTCTTTTTATCATAAGTTATGCTATTTGGCTTTAGTACGATTGTCGAAAACAACATACCACAATTATCACCCGAATTTTCTGCATTTCAGTTACTTGACCATTAAACTTTACCGACCGTGTTGCTATGGTTACGTATTATTAAAATTAATAATACTCGTATAATTTACGCACTATTAAAATTTTTAATACTCGTGTAATTTATTCTTCAGAAAAACAGTGCAAGTGATATACATTAAAAACATTTTAAGTATCTTTAAGGCGACATGGTACGATTTACACAAAATTTTTTAATTTAATTATTTTCATAATTTTTTTATCGTCTCCTATGTATATGTATGAAGTATAAAACAGATTTTTTTCTCAAAATTTCATAAAAAGCTAACCATTTAATATTTTAAGGGAAAAACTTGAAACTTATGAAATGATTTTAAAATGCTACTCCTCCTACAAAAATTGATATACATATATGAAATTTGATTTACACGTACATCACAAACTATGTATAACAAAAGTTGGTATAGGTTTTGTGATAACATGATTGGTATTCCTACAATACTTCTTTCTGTGAATGCTTATTGAAAATTTCTTAAAAAAATGTGTAAATTCTAAATTTAATTATTTATTTAGAAAAATAAGTATTGATTTGATTGAAAAATGCATACCAACTTTTATTCCATGTACTATTAGCAACAAGTGAAAAAAAACTTCCAAGAAGTAGGCACAATGGAAAAAACGCCTTAGCATTTAAAATGAAGACAATCTAGTTATTTTATCTTTCTGAGATAAGTCAGTAAAGTTTTGATTTGCCATTGGAATGTGAATAAAAACGAACGTTAAAGTTATCACATTTCTGCGTTTTTTAATTCTTTCAAATTTTGTGAGTTTGTAGAAAAGTATATAACAAATAATTTAGGCTATAAAAGTTAGATTTGATTTTTTGACCGATTTTTATCAATTGAATAGTACAGTGTCCCCTTAAAAAAGAAACCAAACTTAATTTAACAATTAATTTTATCGTTATGTTATTCTTTACTGCTTTTAAGTAAGATTTTTCCAACAGTTTTTTATACTATTGTTTATGCTAAATAAAACATATTTTGCTTGCTGTGCTTTTTGTATTGAAATACATGGCTTTAGTTGCTTCTTAATTTATTTTTCAGTACATTAAAATGAATTAAAAAAATTTATTTCAAATTCAGTTTTATACACAATACCTCTTGTACTGTAAAATAAGGAGTAGAATGCATACATCTATACTCTCAAGCACCCCACGCTTTTATCACAATGACATAAATTTCTTTGTTAGTCATTTTATTCGTATATTGAGAATTATTTTTTCCTTTATATTTGGATTAACTATTAAAGGGTGCTTTTTAGTTTTTTCAAACCATAATTTATTTTTCGTTTTTTAGTTCGATCTACAATAAAACCGTGTTTTTGAAACTATCATTTATTCATTGATGAATTAATCTTAAATGCGTCATTTTTTAAAATCTGGAATACCCATTGGCATCCTATCAGTGCGTCGATACGGCCTTGTTTGCAAAATGTAGGATCAGCAACAACTGAAGAAAATCTGGAAGACCTAAGTTTGAAATATTTATAGTGCGGAAGGAGATCCAGATAGTTTTCATTAAAAAGAACTCAATATTCCCTCTGAAACTTGCATCGGTATTAGACATAAAAAGTACATTGTTTTTATTAACTATTATTTGTATTACAGAAGTTGTATTTGTATTAACCATGAGCTGTTTTTCGCTTTGGGGTTGTAACTTATTCTTTTAGTCGCCAAATCTGGAAATGAGATCTGGAATTAGTCGTCAAATCTGGAAATCGTTAATTCTGATAATCCTGATCAGGAAAATAGAACATAAGTATTAAATTATTGTATTGTCATCGGTCCTTGACAAGTATGCAAAATTTTGAATTAATTTGAACTTTTAAAGTGGGTAAAAGACGAGTTCAAAGATTCCGTTACCTACACGTGAAGCTAATAAAAGCGTGTTAATAATGCAAAAATCTTAACGTAAAAAATAAAATTCTAATGTAACAAGAAAGTAATTTAATTTAGGTTGTTTAATAATGCCTTTTTAATAGGCTCAAAGCTCACATCCCTGCATAAAAACCAATAAATGACAGATATCATTCTCAAAAATCTCATCATCACTTTTTCGCACGCAATCACTTAAAAACGGAGTTGAAGCAACTTGATAAAATCTGTGACGTCACAAATCTTCAACCACTGACTTCAAAACTCGGCGATCGATGAGGATTACAGAAACCACTTCAGACAACTCCACTAATGTGATTCAGTGGCAATAACATGTGTGCAACACGACTGTTGTAGTTCACTGCGACTTCGAAATCCTGTCAGACAAAAGAAATTGAGAGAAAAAAAAGTGTGCTAGACCGTGAAATTTTAGTCTTTTGTTTTAGCCTTTACGTCGATTCACAGTGTGTAAACACATTTCGACTGAGACTTAGTAATTTAGTGAGCTTTGTCACTACTTATGTTTAAAAAGTGAATAGAAGTTTGTAGAAAGCCGAAATTTCACAAATCTATGTTATGGGATAAGTCACGCTCAGTATTGCCGGATAAACAATGTCCTTCGGTGAATATCTTCGATTTGGGGTCTTTGTTTTACCAGAAACTATCAAAAAGTGTGATTGAACTCATTACGAAGAATCTATTGTTTTAAAATGATTGCGGGCGTTGGCAGATACAACGAACTTTTTTATTATTAATTCAAACGTATAACATTTTTTACAAAAATTTTTTGGAAGTAGAAAACAATCATTATGTAAGTAAAGAATATGCAATTATAGGATTATTATTAGATAATAGTACAGAGTGTTTTCGTCTTTGTTCACGTTTTTTAAAAAATACGTCGATACCTTTTCTTCCACCTCAAGGAAATGAATTAAAACCGACTAAATAAACCAATATGCTTAACATTTTTTTAAATATTTCTTCAGAACAAAGAATGCTGCAATTATAAATATTATTCATTTCTTTCTCCAACGTAACAATGTTTCTAAAAACATGCCCTCAGAAAAATGTAAAACATCTTTTCTGGGGATGGGCAATTGTTTTGGTTCGAGGGTCACATTGTGGAAGCGAAGGGTACTGGAAGACCTTAACCTTTTTAAAATGGTTGCATTTATTAGTCAAATTGCATCGCAGAAAAGGTATAAATTGTACCCTAACAAGTAATATAAAAAAATTAAGTCAATTCCTAATTAGGTTAACAAAGAAACTTTTATTTTAGTTATTTTTTATTTAATAATTACCATTAATATAAATATGCATCTGCATATGACAGAATCACATTGCGTGGCAAAATAAAAAGCGATTTTCCTTGCAAATTTCCATTTTCCTTTCTATGTATAGTGTTGGACTATTATTTTTGTTTGTTGCAATTTATTCATTAAATTTCATTATCCCAATAAAATAGTATAGTGAAAAGAAATCACATTCTCAGAAATTAGGCCATCCCAGGTGGGATTCGAACACTCGACCTTTACTTTAGAAGTCCAACGTGCTATCCATTGCGCTACAGGGACATAACGAGCGATTTTCCTGTTTATACAGGGTGTTGGACTATTATTTTTGTTAGTTACTATTTACTCATTAGTTAAATAGAATTAACGAATTAATATTTGAAAAAACTGTATTAACATCAAGTGTCATTCATTGCAAGTTTAAAAAAATGTGTTTGAATTTGAGTGGATGAATAAAAAGTATTTTATTAACGATTGAAGATTTGAACAAGATATATAGAGAGAGGGAGAGAATACTCAATGAGAACTAATAGTAGGAATTTAAAAAACAATAAATCTAGATATATATTATACATGCGAAAGTGTTTGGATGTTTGGTCGTCTTCACGCAAAAACAACAGAAGGGATTTTAATGAAACTTTACAGTAATATAGCTTATACATCAGAATAACACATAGGCTATAATTTATAAAGATATTGTGTGAAGTGTCCAAAATATAACCATATTTGTCAAGTAAGTAGGAAAAAATTCTGCCATCTGCAAGCAATTCTGGCATGCGCTGCAAAAAAGCCCACGACAGCATATATCTATATTTTATTTGTGAAGAAACCCTTTTTTTGTTTTGGCTACGCAAGGCACTCGCTTATAATTTATTCCTGTAATCAGCGTATTCTCTAATTTGAAGGGAGAGGTTGTTATATGGATCTCTATTTATTTGAATATTTCTTTTTATGATTTTATTATGCACATTTGGTAGTAAGAAATGGATCTTTTTTCAAAATAAATACTTTTATCGCTTCTGGTACTTAAAGTAAATAAACTTTCTCTTTCACACTACATCATTTGGACAATTTTTCAAAATTTGTTTGTGGTTAGTAGTTAAT
>BMAV01000012.1:88553-106529 GCA_019973955.1 Trichonephila inaurata madagascariensis | reverse complement strand
AAAAAATTGGGAAGTTAAGGGTTAAGTCAAAAAAACCGCGCGTTGTTATATGATCGTAAATCGAAACCAGGATCGTCTGTTGTCTATTGTGCAGTTCTATTTACCAGTGGTACCTAACTCCCGGGCCGCTGACCGATACCAGTTCGTGGATCAAATAGTACCGAGCCACCCAAGGAACATTAAATATTTTCCGTTCTATTTACTGCGGCGTATTTCTCTCGGGTTTGTGCGACTTTTTATGGAAATCACTTTACATATATTCCATGTTAAATAATTTTATATTTAATTTTTTATGTAATTGTATTTTATTCTGAAGAGAGGGGAATTTAAATACAATTATATTAAAATTATTAAATCAAAACAATCAACTTTCCCCCTCGACGAACTAAGGGAAAATGATCAAACGTTGACCGGTCCACGGCGTGAGTGAGTGAATATTGATGTCGCACTGTTCAGCTGCACGAGGGCTTTTGTCGATGGACCTCGCGTAATTTTGAACCATGGTCAAGTGACGAGGACGACACCTGAGCTGGGGGAAAGGGTCCAGGATCACCATTTTCGTATCATACCTCAAAACGCTACCAAACATATTTATTTGATTTAATCGATTTTGGGATCTAAAAACAGTAAAAAAATGAATTATTAAATTAATAATTAGCTTAAATTCATAAAATAGTTAATAATAAATACTCAATTAAATTTTACGTACTATATACATAGGATTATCTTCAATTGAAAAACAATTCAAGGGCTATGGGTGGTGTGGTCCGGACTCGTGGTCAACCCTCTTGTGTGCGCTATTGCACTCCCATATTTCCTAAGACGCATTGACATTTTTTGTAAGGTAATTGGTGGAATCGATATTCGAATGTAAAATCTATTGGTGCAAAAAGATATTAATTTTGTAATCATGCTAGGTCTTTTTTACAAATTCATCTGTCAAAACTAGATAACTTTTGTAATCTGTGAGTTGTAATCCCTCTTCCCACAGTTTAATTTCTAAGACGTGCAGTTGAACTCCCTGGCACATTTTTTCAAATCTCTGGTGCAAAAAATGTTTTAATCACGAAAAGCCCTTTTTAAATGCATTTTCAGGAAAAAAAAGTTATTTCCCTTCAATTTATATTTTCATTGAAATCTACATTCATAAATGAACCAAGTACGAGAAAATGATATGCAGTTTGTACCCCTGTAATCGTTTCGACACTAAAACCGTAACAGGTGTAATAACAGCTGTCGGGAAATTTAACATGTCCAGTAATTCTCCTGCCCCACCACCACCCATCTACACCTATCAGAAAATCATTCAGAAGTCAATCCATTCCAAAAACGTCAGGATCGAATTTCGTTAACAGTGCACAATGTTGAAAAGAATTAATGTAGTTGCATATTGGCTAGATTCCCCTTTCCATCACATTAAATAAAGGAGGAATAGTGCCAGAATACATTCAATGTAGAAATGCAAATATAATAGTTTTTATAATAGTGAGGTGAAAATTTTTAGTCATGATTACGGGGTTCAGCAGGAAAAATATTGTGCAATCTATGATTATACAGTCCAAAGGCAGCTTAAAACCATTGAACCAACGAACCTTACTAAAGGGAACGGGGGAAGAGCTAGAAATTAATACATCTGATTAAAAAAAGTCTAAAAATATGTTAAGAATATTCGAGATTATGTGTTAAAGCAAATTAAGGTATCCGACTACTTGCGACTTTAAAAAAAAAATGGAGATATGGGGATATTTTTGTGGTTTTTAGCTTTGTTTAGTAAGTCTTAAGAAAAATATGCTAAAATTAAGAAGAGAGAACAAGATTATTTTTAAAATGTGAAAAAAATGAGTAGAGAACTTTTTCTTAGTTATTATATGAAAAATTGCTTAAAAAAACAGTGATTATATTCACATAAGGGACCGTAAATTTTGTAATAAAACAGTGATCGATAAACCTGTAGGTTATAACACTTCTACTATTATACAGAACATACGCAAAAAATTTCAGTTAATTATTTTCAAAATCTTCAGAGTAATCGCCGTCCCCGTTTGAGCATTTTGAAAAAAAAATACATTTCGAGTAAAACGCATTTTAAAGTATGACATTTTGCTTAAAGTAATGGCATCTGCTTTTGCTAAAACACTTGTAGTTTTTGTTCTAGAGAACGTAAAATAATACATTTGGTATTTTTATAAAGCTAATAAGATACCCTACAATATAAAATCATAAAAAAAAATTTGTTCATTTTTGGCAAAATCCACATTTTTAGAGTAGTCGGACACCTTAAGGAAGACACATTACCTTAAAGATGACCAAAGTGTCGATTTCTTTTATTACCTCGTTTTAATTGTGTGACTTTTCTAAATATGTGTACAAAATCGGAAGGTGGAACAAGTGATATCTGACTTTTTTAACGGACTTTAAATGGCTTTTTCACTGGATTTTACTTTTCACGATAATCATCTATTAACACAATCTCTTTTTTATATTCAATATAATGTTTGGAAACTTTGAGTCATTTTTAAAAAAATTAAATTTTAAAATAGTTGTTTGCTTAAAAATTATGTTTTGTTTTTTTTCTTCTGAAAAGTATATTTCATGTCTGATCAAAAAAATACAGTACATAGAAAAATCTTCATATAATCTCTCTCTCGTATAGATAAATATATATATATTGTTACGCAGATCCGTGGTTCGAGGATTTTATGCAAATCAGTCGCAAAGAACAAAACAGTTCTTTAAGAGCGATGAGAATTTATTGTCGAAAATCTAATCCTTGAAATACAGAATTCAGCAGCAATATTCACAAAATAAATCTCAGGTCTTCACACCTTCAACAGCACTCAGACACAATTATCGGTGTCTAAAATACACGCATATAAAAGATTATTCACAAGCAATCGCTCGTTCAACAGCCGAAGTAATCACTAATCGCTTCAACAGTCAAAGCAATACTAACTGATCACTAGTCAAAACCAGACCGACTGACTGACTTTCCGTTTAGATCGCTTAGATCTATCTGGAGACTGGGACCCTGTCAAGTCCCTCCGCTCCATATCTGGTAGTGACTGAGTTTGGTATTGAGTTCTTGGTTGAGTGGGAGGAGGTGTGGCTTCTGAAGGCAGGAACCAATGGGATGATACCAGAGAGACTTTGCTCTGACTGACTTTCTGTGAGCATCTCTCTTTTATATCCCTCGCGGATAATTCAAGAAAGATCCGCTTGCGTCATAGGTCTAGAAATTAGTGGATTTCTCTACTAATTTCTAGAAGAATCCAGAGGGTCCCGAACTCGCCAAAAATGATCGCTAACATGATCGCCAAGTCGCCAAATTGTTCGTCAAAAATGACGCCAATTTGGCTCTATCACCAAGATTTGGCCGAGTTCCCATTGAATCACCATTATAACGTAAGGGGGATGGCGTTGCTTGTGAATATTACAATTTTAACGTAAATTAAATCTAATTTAGAGTAAGATAAAGGCATTACATACCTAAATACAAATTATTTACTCTATTTTACACAAAATTCGTAACAATATATATGTACAAGGTACCGAGTCCCCTAAGTAGTTCAAACTGTTTTCATTCCCCATGGTATTAACACAAAAGAATTCTTGAAAATAATACAAAAAACTCAATTGAAAAACAAATAGCTACATTTTAAAAAGTAAAAGTCAGATTGAAAAATAGCTTTAAAGATTAGTGTCCATGGATAGTGTGGCAGAAAATATCTAAGTTTAATTGAGTGTTTTAGTTATAATTCCACTAAAAGGTCGCAGTAGCCTTGTGGTTATGGTTACAAATTCGTGGCCGAGTTGTCATGAGTTCGAAGCACTGAAGAACCGCCATGTAGAGGGGCTGCTGCTGTCGAGGCTCCAAGTCCTTTCGTTGGCGTGATGTAGAAGTTGAGAGAGGGGTCCCCAGCTCAGGCTTCGTAATCTCAGGCCTTTTGATCGTTCAGAATTATTAGGTCTGTCGGTCGTCAATACCATCCACGTTGCTTTAGTGTGGGGTGGCGAACCTTTATGGATCAACGTGCCATTTTTTTCTAAAGTGTTGAATGAGGTCTAAACGTGCCGTCAAATAATTTTGAATTGTAGTTATTGGGAAAATAATAAAACTAAATACTAACAACACAAAACTATATTTACTACGAAAAGATACCTTTTGCAGTGTACAGTTATAAATGTTTTAGTTATACGTGTGATGTACGTAAAGTAACATTAGTGTTATTTCTGTTGTTGCAGATTGTGTGTGGAGGACAAATAACTTAGGATTGTAAGGTGTTACTTTTTGTAGAACACATGCTGAATTGGAGTCATCTGCCAAGCTGTTTCAAAGCAATTAATTATTTTTTCTGTGGTTCACATTTTTTGACAAGAGGGTTTGTGATTTGTATCAAAAAACCGTTTTACAGACGATGTTTTGCATATCACTATTCCAGAACATAAAACACACACCGCTTTTTCGCTTTTACTAATAATGCCATGTTTCTCGGTCCACCAAATTTGAAATTTTCTGTTATACTTAGTATCTTACACTTTTTGTTCTTTTGCTGAATCAGCCATGTTAAATAACAGTTAAAAATCGTAAATATAACACAGATAAACTTTAAAATACAGCTGTGTCAATGAAATTGACTATGCTATGTGTACAGACTTTACATCATAAGCAATTGAAGTCTATGACGTAACTAAGGCAAGACAATAACAAACGATTGTGCTCCCCGCCGCCCACTACCGATCACTCGTGTTTGTTCGTAATACTTTATAGTGAACTTTGAAATTTTGAAATAAAATTTCAAACCATTTTGATCACTGGCGTGCCAATAATATTGTGTCGCGTGCTATCAATGGCCTGCGTGCCACTGGTTCGCCATCCCTGCTTTAGTGTAAGGGTGGGCGGACTTTTCCACGGTACGGGCTAATGTTTTTAAAATGTTGCGGTCCACCCAGGTGCGTAGGTGTGGCTATTCTGTATAATAATTGTATGTTTACTTTTCTTAACACTTGTTTTCCACATTGCATCCCTCTTTTAAAATATGACATTACTATTTTTACTAGAAAAACGCAAGTAATACAAAATTGTGAAGTCGAATCATTGAACAACTATGAGCAACTGCTAGACCGTAAAGCCTGGACGTATTCAATGCAGCGATTTAACATTTGTTCACTGCCAATTCCCGCGCCATCACGGGACTCGAGAACCCGATCTTCAGAAAGCATAGTGTGTAGAATGATGTCTCAATAGCCAATCCCGTGCTATCGCGGGAAGCGCAGATCAACAACATTCATTCTCTCCTTCAGTCAGCGTGTCGGGAAAAATTAATCTTTACGGTTGGCATCGCAGCGATCGCATTCATTCTCCCCTACTGCAGTAGTGGACGTATTAGCGTAATAGTTCGTTTCTCCATCGAAGTGGTAGAAGAGGTACATGCGTCATCTCTATATTAATTGAATAATTTTCTTGGGAATGCGCAGTCGCATCGCTTGTGAAAAACCAATTCTCCAATCTAGCTGGCTTGGGTGTTCCATTAATATGTTTCTTTTAGTATATATAAGCACGTCTTAGGATTTAATAAAGGCGGTCACCCCAAAATGTCTTAGCGGTCCACCAGTCAGTCGATCGCGATCGACTTAATGCCCATTTCTGGTTTAGTGTGCGACGCAAAGGTCAAATCAAAAAGCAAATCTATTTAAAATCGCTCCGCAGAATAATGGAAACTATTGTTTGTTGAAAGAAAACCTATAAGTCCCCGTGGGAAATGGGTTTAGTTTGATATTCATGGTCGTTGCTTTAAGGAATAGCGACGTATGTCACTCTAGTACGGGAGTGGCCAACCCGTGGCACGGTAGGAGTTGTAGCAGAGGCACGCGAAAATTTACTGAAAAATTAGAAACATTAAAAAAGTTCTCACAAATATTTTCTTTTACAATTTTAATGAAATGTGGTTTATCTGAGACAAAGAAAAAAAAATCCCCTCAATATTTCTTACAACAATAAAATCACAACAATCCTCAAAGTTCTCACAAATGTTTTCTATTATGAACATAATATATACGAAATCAAAACATTGCTCAAAATTAGCTGATATGCACTTAAAACAACTCAATTTTGTTTACACATTCAAAAGCTAATTCTAATAGAGATGACTTGGCAAAAAAAACCCACAAATTCAAAAGCCACATTTAGAACTGACTGTATAATAATTATTTAAAATTAAAATGTTTCAAGTTACTTACTTTTATTTTATACCTAACCTAACTGATTGAAACTGAAAAATGTTCATTAACAATAAAACATAAGTTTGTACCTATTTATTACAACATTTTTACATTTCCAATACTTAGACTTGCATTAAAAAATGTGTTATTTGTGTAAAAATCCTATAATGCCTATAAAGCAATATTTTCCACCTTTTCATGTTTTTTGTTGTTGTTTGTTGAAAAAGTTGGAGTGGCACGCGTAATTTTTTTTTATCAAAAAGTAGCACTCTTTCCAAAAAGATTGGCCACCCCTGCTCTAATACAATATTAATTTAAACAAGTAATAAAAAAAATTAAGTCAATTCTTACTTAAATCAACAAAGAAAAATTTTATCTTAGTTACTTTTTATTAAATAATTACAATTAATAAAAATATTATTAATTAATTAACATATGACAGCCAAAATAGAAAGCGATTTTCCATTTTCCTATCCATACATAGAGTGTTGGACAGTTACTATTTTTTGTTTGTTACTATTTTTATTTATTCATAAATCACATTCTCAGAAAATAGGCCATCCAGGTAGGATTCGAACCCACGACCTTTGGATTAGAAGTCCAACGCACTATCCATAGTGCTACAGGGACACAACGAGCGATTTTTTTTCTTTTTATATAGGGTGTTGGACTAATATTTTTTGTTACTATTTATTCATTAATTAATTAATTAATCAGTGGTGTAACGTACACCCCCGCAACCCACGTATCGCGAGGGAGCCCAGGGGACTCTAGGGGGACCAAAGCTTGAATGACACTAAGTATGTATTTGGGATTGCAGCCCAAAACTTGAGTTTGTAGGTTGGGGGGAGTCTAATGTTCTCCGTTACGCCACTGAAATTACGAGGGTTGGGGCATTAGTCATGGCAACTATTTTTTTGTCTTTTAGATATGTGAATGAATCACAAACGTATATGCATCGTGTGGAAGTTCTGAAGGCATAGTGTGTATGCAGAACATCAGATGTCTCTGTGATAGCTGGTAGTAGCTCAGCGAGGGCAGTGAAATCAGTCAGTTGGTGAGTGTCGTGTGAGATGGAAGTAACCCGTGTTGAGCAGTGCGCATACATCAAAATAGCCGTTCTCCGAGAGAGAAATGCGATGGAATGTCACAGTGAATTAGTGGAAGCCCTTGGGAATTATGCCCTGCCATACCGTACAGTAGCACGGTGGATACGAAAGTTTCAGCAAGGGAGTGTGTCAACCAGTGATGAGCAACGTTCGGGACAACCGGTCAGTGTGCGGACCGACTTGGCACGTGCCGTCATCGAACAGGTCATGGATTACATTAAGTGTCATGGATTACATTAAGGGTCTATTGGCCCAGGTTTGTCATGTCAACTTTATGTGTACTGTGTTATCATTCTTTTGCACCGTGAAGGCCATATTGCCCTGTATATACTACCGTAATAAATTAGTGTGTTACGATATTTCAGTGCTATTCATTGTCCACACATGTAGTTAACACCTTGAACTTTCGTCTGTATATGTCACATTTCCCAACCGAACTGGTATCTTCGAGAAAAAAATAGTTGCCATGACTTTTGCCCCAACACTCGAAATATTTTGAAAAACTGTATTAACATCAAGTGTCATCCCCTACAAATTTTAAATAATTTATTTGAACTTGAGTGGATGGATAAAAAATATTTTATCAACGATTGAAAATCTGAACAAGATATATATAAAAATAAACAAACATATATAGGAAGAGCGCGGACTAATAGTAGGAATGCACTTGCAAAATTCAAGTTGCAATATGAGAAGTGTTATAAGCCATCACACTAGCATATTAAACGTAAATTACGAAATTTTAGTCATCGTCGTATAACACTTTCGCAGACTTTACTTCATATTCTTCATACTCATTTCACAATATTTAGCAAATTAAAAACGCATTTAGCTTATCGGGATCTAAATTAGCAGAAAATAGCCAAATTATTCAATAAAAGGTCCACAATTGCGAGTTTCGTGTATTCGAAAATGCATGCAACAGACCCCGATTCGAAGCGAAGCAGACTGGAAAGGAAAGCGAAAGGCCATTATTTGGGATAATGGGGGGCGAAATGAGCTTTCGAAGACAACGATAAAACAATAAAGCGACGGGATCCATGATGAGTGAAATTTTCCGCAGTGATGCTGAAGCGGAACGCCATTAAGCGGAGGAAATATTGAACTCGTCCATCTTCCACTTATCTTCAGACTCCCCGATAGTGAGAGAGCGAAGTTCTTTAATCCAGCCTATCTTCAACCTATTTGGACGCTCACACCATTCTGAATAAACTACCGCATATATTTCGGAATATAAGACGATCCGGTTTTTAGCTGAGTGAGCGAGCGAGAATTATACAGGGTGTCCAGTCTAAAAGTGTCCAAAAGTAATGGCTTATTATTACGGAACTACCCATCAGAATCATAATAAACTGTTCATCCATGGAATGGAAAACTCTCCGAGATTTTTTGGGTCTAATCCGATCGGCCACACGTAAACGCTTTATTTGGCAATCGCAGACAATAAACTTTTTACACTGACTTCATTAGTAAAGATGTGGATAAGTTGGTGTTACCTTTATCACGCCAAGCAGCGCTTGGCGCCATTACCCCCGATATCAAACTAGTTCCAAAAGTTTAGATATTAAGCACTGGGAACTATAAGCTATATAACCTATTTTCTAAACTTTTTAATGTAATAAATACATTTAGAAAATAAATGTCTCTTTTTTTTATACCTGATACTTTGATATGGTAATAAAAATAATTGTAATTGTCGAATTCCCTGAACTAAAAAAGTCCCCGATTCTACCGATAAGAGATCGTTTATTATGGTATTTTTCTTGTTTTTCATAAAATGGATTTATATTTACATCGTAAATGCAGACTTGGAAAAAAAATCGATTTTTTAGAAATCGATCTTTTAGACCATGATTTTTTTGTGAATCGATTCATCAGGTTACGATTGGATTCGATTTAAAAATCGATCTTTTTCGGAAAGAATCGTCATTCCTACAACGTATCTTAAACCTATAAAGATACCACGAAATCTAGTCATGTGTTGCATATATACCTTACATATTTGTGGTCACGGTATCTGAGTGGTCATGATTGGTGTTGCCGAGTCATGGGTTCAAAGTCTTCTCATTGGCGTAATGTAGTAGTTTGGAGAAGGGGTGTCGGCCTCATCACTTGAGGAATGTTCAAAATTACTAGGCCCATAGCCATCAGTCTTTGTGTTGCTTTAGATTCTTACAAATTTTTATTTTAAAAAACAGAATGAGAAACACTTCAATGAATCTACCTGTCAAAAGTATTTTATTCTTTTTTAATTAAATCATCAAACGTGAATAATAGATTCCATGATTACCCAAGTGATGAAAATAGGTCAAAAGTAACAATGGCGATTTTGGGAAAAAAAAGAGGATGACCTTCAGTTATTTTTATTCCTAATTGTTTCTCTTGAAAAAAATTTTTTTTCGACCTAACATGTTATTTTTCGGTATCTTAATTCCTCAAAATATGTAAAACAATAAGAATAAGTTGCAGCCCCTTAAACTCGACCTAATATTGACCAAAGAGGGGGGGAGCGAATTTGTGAAAATGCTGAATTATCGAGAATGGGATTAAAGAAGAATAAGTACGAGTGTTTCCTCACGAAATATTGTACTTCACTTGTAGGTATAATACGTTTAAGGGAACACAAATAGAAAATAAACTGCTGAAATACCCTTAAACAAAAGAAAAGTACTTACTTTATGAAAACATAGAGGAAGCACTACATGAAAATGAAAATTAATGAATTTACAGCAATGCTTCTCAAACTTTCAATGTTTGTGAATCAATTTTCAATCATATTTTTCCTCGTGTTCCCCTCCGTACAATAATGATGTATTGAATGCAATAATGTACTATGACGCTAAAGCTTACAATACGAATTTAATTGTATAAACCGTGCAACTATTAAGATAAGTGTTAAATTTTGTGTATAATTTTGTACATGTGTGACAAGCCCATGAAAGTCACTAATAGTTATTTAACTTGTTCTTACCTTAGTACTGATATAAATTAACTATCAAATACCTTGTGCAGAGTACCGGTACAGTGTGTGAATGTGTCAGATAATATTTTGTTTTGTTTCTTTTCAGAGTAAATTAATAATTTTTTTTGAAGTCTTTTATTTTCAACTTTTCGATATGCTCGTGTCCCCACGTAAGGTTAACACGCCTCCCTGGGGGGGGGGGGGGGGGCACCCCACAGTTTGAGAAACGTTGATATATAGTGTACAGTAATTTACCAGATCAGACACACCACAGAAAAATATTTTATAAAGGCATAAAGCAGTCTATAATGGAAATTAAAATGCCAGCTTGGCAAAAACTGGCTACTTTTTTTTAAAAAAAAAATAATAATGCGTCATGTCCTGTTGCCTTCCGTACTGCATTGTACGTTTTGTTGTTTCATCACGAAGACAACGAAGTAACAGTAAGTTCATTACCAACGCACCTTGTTCAGAATATTGAAGGGCGGTTTCGACAGCCTTTAATCCCTCACTATACGATATTTTAGGAGTTTGTACGGTATCCTAAGCGTTAACGTCTTCGTCATATTCCGACATTTTTTTCATTTACTGTGATAGCAGTAATAATTTGTTCGCGTGGGTTTCTTCGACCTACACGGGTCTGACCGAGTTACCGAGGGCTGCGGTAGCCCAGTGGTCAAGGTATCTGATCATGGCAGGCATGTCATGAGTTCGAGCCCAGTACCACTTAAGACCCACCGTGTAGGGCAGTGATGCACGTTAAATCTGTCGAGTGCTGAAATGTCCTCCCGTGGGGTGGGGTGGTAGTTAGGAGGGGGTGTCAGCTCAGGTGTCGTCCACGTCACTCGACTATGGTTCAAAATTACGTGGTCCATCGCCAAAAGCCCTCGCCCTTTGATGTTCGACAAATAGCATGTAGAACTTTTTCTTGCTTGTGCCTTTTTGACATGGCGCAATGTGTCTTGTGGTCCACTTGTGGCTTCATATCCTTTCTGATGGAGTTCTTACGGTGGCATTTGAAAATCTTCCTTTTGATTCAAACGTTTCATGCTCATCTTTTTTCTCAAACTTATACTCTCTATCGCAATTAATCTCCATTATTTCATCAGGTTTTTTTCCTTGCTTGATCAATTTCTTTTTCAACTTCATTCAACAGAGATCGCAGATGCCCATTTCGTTTTTATATGCTGTTCATTCACATTTATAAACCATAGTGAGTCGTACAACACTGCAATCAAACAAAAATCGTTCACAGGGGGGGAAATGTAGCCTGTTTATAGAAATTATTTCGGAACAAAAGTGGTCACGCGGAGAACTCAGTCGATCCAAACATCTTAAGATTGCAAGAAAAAAAAATGTGTTACTCTCAAAAAAGAGGGAGATATGCGACCAACACGTTTTAATTCCCATGAAGATTATCAAATAGGAGAATACTGACAATTCATTGGTAACAAGCAAACAGTTTTCCTACAATTAAATATTTCGTAAGCCCGCGCTACCACTCCCTAGTTAAAATTTATCACTAAATTAAAACATAAGGAGAAAAATGTTGATTCGTGAAAACTATCTTTCAGAACTATAATTACACTTCCCCATAAATAATTGCTTCATGTCTAACAAGAAAAAGAATAATGATTCATGTAAATTTGAGTTCTCACAAAACAGCTTGACACAGTAATTTGAAACAGTTAAAAACGCTTTAAAGTTGTTCAAACATAATGTCACGCAGCGTCTCTTTTGTGGTTCAACCCAGCACTCATTATCTCGTTGTAAGCAAACGTAACAAACGGAAGCGAAATAAAAATAAAAAAAATAAAAAACAAGTCAACCTAATCAAAATCACCTATGACGCATGGAGACCTCATTTGATGTCGTTCTGCTCATAAAGAGCTCAATGTTTTTTAAAAAAGTGCTTTTCCCCACTATATACAAATTTTGTACATTACTAGCCCTTTTTCGACCGTTTCGCTGGGTTTTTCATGATGTTGTGTATGAATGTATACTGTTTATATATAAATTCTTCTTCTTTTCAACCACTACAGCCAAGGCTGTCTCAGTCAGCTTAGACCAGTGTTTCTCAACTTTTTTTTTTACTATGCTCCAATAAGCCTTTTAAAAATTCTTATGTCCCCTATATATACGTATACATATATTCTTTAAAAAAAAAAAAAACTTAAAAGTTTTAGGAAATTACTCGAAAATTATCACTAAGTAAATTTTCAAAGCTTACAGGAAGAATATTTTATCGTCACGAGGACAGATATTGATTACTTTTATTACAATTTGTCTCAAACTATACAAACTGATGAAAAATATTTTTATAATTGGCTAAATTACTAATAAATAGATAATTAACGCTCTAAATGAGTCCCTTTTCGAATCGTCCGTCTTAAGAATTAAACTTCCCCCTTGTGAGGAGTACGCCTTACGTTGATAAAACTTGGACCATCTTGATCTATTTGAGGCAATGTTCTTCCATCTCAGTAACTCCAGAGTTCTTCAACCACTTTTCTACTTTATCAATCTATTTCGTTCTCGTCCTTACCCTTTTCCTTTTTTCCTCTGGAGTTTGGAAAAATATTTTCTTATAAATTCTAACATTAGGCGTTCGATTTATATTTAAAAACATTTTTATAACCTCTTGATTTAAGTCTGTCTTCGGTAAAAGTACGAGAGTTCTAACTAAACGCGAAGCACATTTTAAGATAGAAAAATGATCCAATTTCCATGGAAATTTGCAATATTATAACTCGTACCTCTGTTAACAGTATAGTGTTTTTGAAAATTTCAAAATATTCCATGAATACTTTCTTTTTCATTTTAATACGTGAAGGCAAAGCCCATTTAACATTACGGTACAGGATAAAAAAAAAATGCGAAACACATTTTATACCAGAAAAAAATGAATCAACTCGATTAAAAATGAGAAGTATGATAAAAAATCTTGCTCTCTAAAGGATAGTGAAGCCGGAATATCATGTTAATGTTTCAGTTCTTTCATATCTGAAAAAATGTTCCAAATTCGGGTCCTATTCTTTAACATTAACCGAAAACAGCCTTAAAGGACACGACATGAGTTTCTAAAACTGAAGTAGGGTTATATTTACGCACCTGTAACCCCTTCCACCAAAATGGATTAATGCAAAACCCATTTTCAATGGATCTCTGCTCAAATAAATAAACATGCCTGCCAAATTTCAAGTCCATAGGTCGAACATATCAAAGAAGGTAATATTTATCTATAACACCCATTAAACCCTCGCAGTCCCCTTGGGGGGTCTACTTTCTGTTGAAGAACAGTAATTAAAATTCATAGAATTAATAGTTAAAATAATTAAATTTAATAAGTGAATATAAATAGTAACAAACAAACAAAAAATACTCCACCACCCTATATAGCATGGAAAATGGAAAATTGCAAGGAAAATCGCTTTCTATTTTGCTATTTAACAGTGTGATTCTGTCATATGTACATACATATTTTTATATTAATTGTAACTATTTAACAAAAAGTAACTAAAATAAAATTTTCTTCGTTGACCTAAGTAGAAATTGACTCAAAAAAAATGTATTTTATATTACTTGTTCTCTTTTAAAACTTTCACTGTTTCTTTTTTTCAGGAGAAGCAGGAGGAAAAGGTTTGTTTCTAAAAAATAGATGTTTAATGGAGGAACTTACAAAAAAGTTGATTGTTTTTAATAATTACACTGTTACAACTCTTTTGCTTTTGAAATATTTTAGAAAAAAATTTTTACACGATGTTCAAAGAAAATTTCGTGCCTTCTTTTACTCGTTTTAATAAGGAATTCTTTTTATTTTATTTGTAATTTTGAATACATTTCTTTCTCGACAAGTAGATTTGCTGTGGTAAGAAAGCTTTAGCTCCTAATCTCGTATTCCACATGAACGATTTCGAAAAGTCAACATTTGGATAGGATTACCTAGTTTAAGCAATACATATTTTTGCAATCCTGATAAGATTAATTATTTCGATAACTTAACATTCGAGTTCATTTAAGACAAGTTTTGCTCGACAACCTACCCTCTCTGCCCTTTGATTCAACAGATATCCCCCCCCCCCCGAATATGGTCCGGTACACACACACATTTCTCCGCGGATTAAATATTTACAAATTAACTAAAACATTTCATCATATTTTATAAGAAACTAATTGTCGGTTATAGTAACCATGGGTTAAAGACTGCCTTTTCCGAAATATTGCCAAAAGATCCTTTGGCGATATTATGCGATAAGATGAATTCACTGCAAACATGGAACAAAATAGAGCGTGTTTTCTATGTGTTTGGATTCATTGCTCCCTATAACTTATTAGTGACAAAAAAATTTTATTCGTGTTTCATAAAAGAGCAACTTTTTCTCATTTATTGAGCAAACTCGGATCGTTTTCAAGAGAAAATTAATTCTATTATTTATTCTTTGAAGTCTAAACTCTGAACAAACCATGTCCATTCTGATCAATTTCAATAAAAGAAAAAAAACCAGTAACATAAAAAAAAAAATTAAGTCAATTCCTACTTAGATCAATGGCCGTGGTAGCCGAATGGTATGGGTATCGGACCGTGGCTTGCCTTGTCACGAGTTCGAGCCCAGTACCACTAAAGACCCGCCGTGTAGGGCAGCGATGCACGTTAAATCTGTCGAGAACTGAAAGGTCCTCCCGTTGGTGTGATGTGGTAGTTAGGAGAGGGGGGTGCCAGCTCAGGTGTCGTCCACGGCACTTGACCATGGTTCAAAATTACGTGGTCCGGCGCTAAAAGCTCTCGTGTAGCTGAACAGTGCGACGTTAATATTCAATCAATCAACCTACTTAGATCAACAAAGAAAAATTTAAAAAATTTTTGCTACTTTTTATTAAATAGTTTCAATTAATATAAATATGTATATACAGAGGACAGAATCCCAACATTAAGTGGTAATTAATTTTTATTAATTATCATTAAAGTATCGTATTGTCATACAAAACAATCACGTATGATATATAAAATTTCAGTTCAACTGAATGCTTTAAAACGCGAGGAAAAAAAACATTTTCAAGTTTTGACACAAGTCGCCAAAAGGGTCGCTAAGTCTCCAAAAATGATGCCAACGTGGCTGTGTATTTGTAATTCTTTAAATAATTAGTTTTAATCAATTAATTTTTATTAATTATAATTAAATCATTGTATTGTCATCCAAAATAATCATGTACATAAAATTTCAGCTCAATTGAGCGCTTTAAAATGTATTTTAATAATGATTGAAAATTCCACGAAGATAAATAAATATAGAGAGAGTGTGAGCTAATAGTAGGAATTGAAAAAGAAAATTCCAATCAAAAAAAAAAAAAAGATGAAAAAATTTATAAGTAATTACGTATTATACCCAAGATAAATTTCATCAAATCAAGATGTCCACAAATGCCGCGATATGTAGCCAACAGTAGAAAGCCTTTCCATACATGCTCGAACATAATATTAATAACAATGGCAGTATTTAGCAATGCTTCGTGAAGTTGCAAAATTTCATTATGAATTGGAATCTTTTCATTTGGCAAAATTGGTCCATGGTCTGATTCGTAAATACCGATTTATCAATGAATGAAAAACGCTTAACAACAACAAGAAACAAATGTAAAAAAAAATTAAATCAATCTCTACTAAAGTCAACAAAGAAAAGCTTTATTTTAGCTACTTTTTATTAAGTAATTACAAGTAATATAAAAATATGTATATACATATCACAGAATCACACTATTAAGTGGCAAAACAGAAAGGGATTTTCCTTGCAGTTTTCCCATTTTCCTTTCTATATAGGGTGTTGGACTATTATTTTTGTTTGTTACTATTTATTGATTCATTAAATTTAATTATTCCAATAAAATAGTATAGTACAAAAGAAATCACATTTTCAGAATTTAGGCTATCCCAGGTGGGATTCGAACCCACGACCTTTGGATAAAAAATTCCAACGCTATTTTTATTGCGCTACAGGGACACAATGAACGATTTTCCTTTCTATATAAGGTGTTGGACTACTATTTTTGTTTGTCACTATTTATTCATTTTTTAATTTAATGAATGAGTTAATGTTTGAAAAAAACTGAATTAACATCAAGAGTAGTAACCACTACAAGTTTTAAAAAAATGTATTTAAGCTTGAATGGAAAGTATTTAACTATTGAAAATTTGAACAAGGTATATATATATATATAGGGAGAGTAGTAGGAATTGAAAAAGAACAGCTTTTATGTAAAGAAAAAAAAAATACCTATTTTTTACATTACGATGTAGTTTTTCTCAGAGGGGGATAAATAAAGATTTTTAAAATGCTTAATTACACGTTTTGCTTGTTGCCAACCTAAACCGGCAAATTTAGAAATAATCATTGCTTTTCTTATATGTTTATTGCATCATTCAATTTATCCTTTCCCACATTTGTTCCTTTTCACGGTCACGTAAACAAGTCAGTGTTTAGTTAATCCGAAATGGCAACCCAAGAGAAAATAATCCTATCTTAGTTCTGCTCCAATCCATGCTTGTTAAGAGAAAGCAAACAGCAAACACATGTGAACAGAATACCGATTTCCCTGACTGACAGTGAACCTGTCAGGATTCCTCCTCTGATGTCCATATAAATGTGGATCTACAATCGACGAATTCTGGAAACCGTTCTTACACTTTGATGAGCTTTTATGAATGAAATAAATTCAGTCGGACCCCGATTTAACGAATTCATTGAGACTGAAATTTTGTTCGTTAAATAGGGGTTATTCGTTATATCGCGGAACAAACAAAATTCAATTTTTTTGTATTTACCTTTTAGAATTTCTACAATAAGCAACTACACACAAAAAATATCCATAGTTACAAATTTTGCACTTTTTATTCATCATCTAAAAATTCTATTATTGAATTATGCGCTAGTTACTTGGAAATTTAAAATATTGACTGTGATAGATGTTGGAAAATCTTTTTGGCTCCTGACTCTCGAAAGAGTTCTTTTTTCGACCTTCTGCAGAGAAGAAAATACTGCGCATTTACATCCTGCTGCATAAAGTATGCTATCACAGTTTCCACAAACATTGTAAAGCATTAGAAAATGTAACAGTTTTGATAAGAGTTTCGTTACAATTTCTGCATCAGAATCCCTATTCATTGACTTCGATAAATCAGCAGTTTCCTAAACTTCGGTTGCAGATGAGCAGTCCGACAACAAATGTAACGCAATCGTTAAAATTTTAAAATATTCCCTTGAATTGAGGTGTGGGATGAGGTAAGAAAGGAGTTTCTCTTGTCCCTTTCAAAACTCAAACGATAGGTTACACTTATGACTTATCTACACTTGTTAAGTCTAATAACGTTCTACACCCTTGATCGTTTAAATGTGTTTCTATAAAGAAAAATCTTTTTTCTGTTCTGAACAAAAAGAATGTCTCGAGGAAAAAATCCAATTTTTTCTAACACAAACTAATAAAAAAAAAAAATTAGGTTGTTATAATAATTCGTTAATTCGGAGTTTATTGTACGTTAAATAGGAAGTTTTGCCTTCATTTTAATCGGGGAAAGAGAAAAATTCGTTTAATAGGGGTTCGTTAAATAGGGGTCTAACAGTATAACGAATCACTAAAGGATGGAAGTTTTAAGTTAATTTAAGTTTAATTCAGGAGTGTGTGTGTGTGTGTGTA
>BMAV01000012.1:75166-88379 GCA_019973955.1 Trichonephila inaurata madagascariensis | reverse complement strand
GGGTCGAAAGTCCACCGTTGTCGTATCATACCTCAAGATGACGCCCAACGCATTCTTTTGATTTCGTCTCTCGATTTGGGGAACAAAAAACAGTAAAAAATAAATTATTAAATTAATTGATAAAATAAATTGTCAATTACAAATACTTAATTAAATTTTACCTATTATGTATAGAGGAATATCATGAATCAAAAAAAATTCAAGAGCTATGGGGGGTCCGGACCCGGGGAACCCCACTCCTTCCACTGGAGCTGACAATTCTCTACAGGTAGGCTATATACACGCATCCCTACGCACAAGAGAAAGCAAGACGCTGAAAATCTTATCCTTAACTTTGAACCCATTTGCGTGGGCATTTCGATTTAAAAATAAAGGAATAGCCTTTCCGAGGTCGATTTTTTTTTTTTTTTTTTGATACTGCTCCTTCTCCGTTTCTCATTACGTTAATGGTGACTTCAGTTCATTTCGGTCATTATGTTTCTTCTGCTAATGGTCCGCTATTAAAAGAGGGAGAGCTCGGGAATGAAAAATCTAATGAAGGGATAAACAGGCAGGAGGATTTGGCCTTTGAAAGCCATCGTGACTTCTTTCCAAGGGAATTTTAATACTGTATTTAACGTAGTCGCAACGAACCACTTTTAAATTCCATTTAAAGATATATTGAAGCCAAGCGCTTTAGTATTTATTTCTGACTTTAAGATTAAAATATGACACAGCGAGAAATTAAGCCGTAACTAAATGTCAAATCCACATGTGCCTAAAATGTGTATCCGTGGTTAAGTCAGGTTGAAGTGATGTTACACTACAGCAGGGGTGGCCAACCCAAAAGATCTAGCGGGCCACTTGGGCAAAACATTATAATCCCGCGGGAAAATATATATCTTTACATTAGATTTGGACCCAGTGCAAACATTTATTGAAGTGAAATTATAAAACGGAATGTATTATCGTTATTGTTTTCATTATTTTTCATGTATATAAACATAGATAATTTATAATAATGCAATGATCAAATGCTTAGCTCTAGCCCTTAGCAACTCGATAAAAAGTTACAGCAGTGCTTCTCAAACTTTCAATATATGCGACCCAATTTTTAATCATGGTTTTCCTCGCCCTCTTCCTTATACAATAACAATGTATTGCATGCAATGATAAAGTACTTGAGCGCTAAATCTACAAAACGAACTTAACTCTAAATCGTATTAATTATCAAGATAAACGTTATATTTTGTATATGTTACTCTTTTAAGTAATAGATATTTTAAGAAAGTTATTTTTTAGTAATACGATAAGTATATCATGTTACTTTCTTGTTCTACTTTTTAAATTGGAACAGATTGCAAAATAATTTTTAATTAAAGAAGATACCAAAGTTACCAAGTACACAGGTACCTTGATACAGAAAGACTCTCAACTACCGGAAAAAGAAATTTTTATACATTTCACTTCAGGTGTCGAAATCGAAAGGCAATTTGGTAATAAATCACTTTTTGAATTTTGAGCAGAGGTGGATGATGAATTTTCTGCATTGAAAACAAAAGTATTTCGTATAGTTTTACCATTTCTAACTCTAGTACTTATTTAACTTGTTCTTAATTTTAGTATTGATAAATTAATTATCAAATACACTGTGCAGTTCTGATATAAGTATATTATATCAGTGTAAATATGCATTTTTAAAATTTTTTTTTGCTATGTCAGAATGTATTTTATTTTGCTTTCTCTTTCAATAAATTAATAAATTTTTGAAATAACCTTTTATTTTAGACTTTTCGATATGGTCGCGCCCTCCACGTAGGATTATCATGCCCCTCAGGGGGGGGCGTTCCCAACAGTTTTAGAACCACTGACTTAAAGGAATCAAGCGTGATGCTGTGGTGGGTATCTGCAATGCAATACTGTCTACTTTTAAGTACAAAAACAGAAGCAACGTAATAAAATAGATTCAGTTATGGGATATATTTGTTACAAAACACTACACTACACTGAACACAAAAATATTGAGCAAAATAATAGTATTTTGTGAAATTGTAATTAATCTCACGGGCCGCAAAATTATTCAAGGCATGCCGCGGGTTGGCCAAGAGAGCAAGGTACCATACTTCTTGTGCGCCGACTGCTTGATTTTAATTATGTTGCACAACGAAGGAACACTAGGGCTATTGGCGACGGACCTCGTAATTACCAGCCATGGTCAAGTGACGAGGACGACATCAGCAAGTTTTCAGTAACACTAAGTGAGTATATGAATACTAACGTCGCACTGTTCAGCTACACGAGGGCTTTTGGTGACGGTCCTCGTACTTTTGAACCATGGTCAAATGACAAGGACGACACCTGAGTTGGCACCCCACACCAACGGGAGGACGTTTGAGCTCTCGACAGATTTAACGTGCATAGCTCCTCTACACGGCGGGTCTTCAGCGGCACTAGGCTCGAACTCATGACATGCCTGCCACGAGTCCGTTATCTTGGCAACTAGCCTATTGCGGCCGTTTTCAGTGACATTAAAGTTCCAATTCTTGACACGCCGGCCACGAATAAAAACGCGAGAATTTTTTCATTGGTTTAGTATATTTTTGAAAATGAAGTTCTTGACGGTCGAAAAGCAGTCATGAACGGAAAGACACAAGCGAACACAAAACCTTTTACTTTATATATCAAAAACCTTTTACGTTACTATCCATTCATTTTCTTAAAAATTAAATACAGTGCAAATCGTTTAATTATGTTCTTTTTTTAATTATTGTTCATAATGTACAGTTATTAACTAATTGTAACAATTCATCTAAAATAAAAAATAAAACGCGAACCACCAAACTTACTGATTTTTACTCACACTGCAATGTACTTATTACCGAATTCCAAAGCCAACTGATGAAAGATAAGATTTTTTTGTAGGGCGTTTGTGTGTGTGTAGGGATGAAAGGTGAAAATAGCTTGGATAAATAAAATTGGCTCGTGTCACAGGCTATATTCCGAGGGTATTTCTAAGCCAATTTAGCTTCCTCTCTACGAAACATGTGAAACAACCTCTCTTTTATTTCACACCCCTCTTAAATCTCGCCTGCGTGACTCGTGATTTTCGCATTTTGTGCATTCCCAGAAGGGAAATCTTTTCTTGTTAAGCGATTTTCGTTTCGTGTTAACAGAAAAAAGTAATATAAAAAACAATTTTAAGTCAATTCCTACTTAGGTCAATGACGAAAATTTTAATTTAATTACTTTTTAACGAAAAGTTACAATTAATATAAATACGTGTACACATATGACAGAATCATACTATTAAGTGGCTAAATAGAAAGCGATTTTCCTTTCTATATGTGGCGTTGGACTGTTATTTCTCTTTTGCTTGTTACTGTTTATTCATTAATTAAATTTTATTCTAATAAAATCGTATAGTCAAAAAGAAATCACATTCTCATAAATTAGGCCATCCCAGGTGAGATTCGAACCCACGACCTTTGGATGAGAAGTCCAACGTGCTATCCATTGCGCTACAGGTACATGACGAACAATTTTCCTTTCTATATATGCTATTGGATAATTATTTTTGGTTCGTTACTATTTATTCATTTTTTAATTTAATTAATGAATTAATATTCGAAAAAACTGTATTAACACCAAGTGTCATCCATTACAAGTTTTAAAAAATGGATGAATAGAAAGTATTTTATTAACGATTGAAAATTGTCACAAGATATATATTTATATGTAGAGACAGAGTGAACTAATTGTAGGAAATGAAAAAATGCCTGGAAATGCATAATAGTTCGATGGGACCGTTGTTTTATTTCGTGTTAACTGATATTTCGTCTTAAGCGTTTTAGCGTTAAAAGTATTTCAATTTAATTTAATCTAGCATCATAAAGCAGCGATACTACCTGCTGCCCACCGAGCCTTTTTAAGTGGTTTGGTCATGGCCCATTGCTCTAAGAAATTTAATTAATTAAGAACATTATATTAAAAATTTGGTGGGAAATTCTTTGTCAAGAGATCAAATAAGTCAATTTATCTTTTTGCTGTCGGTGTCGTACGGGTACGAATTAATATATTTTTTTATTTGGAACGGTTACAGTTAGTGATAACAGACAACAGTGGAGTAGCGACCATTTTATGAGTGGAACTAATTTTTAACTATCTTTCATATCTTACAAGCGAAAAATATTCGAAAAAAAATATATATATATCGTTGCAAGACGATTGGGAGGTTGACTATTTTGTAATGAAAAACAAACATTTACTAGTAATTGTTTGATTTGTCATGAAAGTGCTGTATTTCAAAAATACCATTAAATAGGAATATATAATTCAATGACACTTTTCCTCGAAGATCTCTTCAAGAGGTTATAAATAAGTTGTCTTGAATAATCTGTGCAACAGCAACAAACTGTTTTGTCAGTGGTAATAGCACAGCGGTAACAAAGACATCCTATGAAGTTTGTAATATTATTGGTAATCAAATGAAACCGTTTACTGATACAGAAATTGTGAAGGAGTGTTTCTTAAATGCTTCTAATTAGTGTTAGTGACAAAAATAAAAAAAAAATATAAAAAATAATTAAAAAAGCAAAACACAGAGTTTTAATGTTTTGATCAATTTTTCACATTTTAAATTTCCAATGTTATCGTGGTCTTGAAGCAGTTCTCTCCCCCTCCCTTCCCCATTTATCCTCATGTTGCGGGCCGCATGAAATAACTAACATATGTATGCGGCCCGCGTGAAATAGCTGACATGTATGCGGCCCGCGTGAAATAGCTGACATATGTATGCGGCCCAGCAGAAAAAAAAAGGTTGAGTACCCCTGTCATAGAGTATTTCCTTCACCGATTATTATTTTATTTTTTTCTTATGATTGCCATTTAGCCTCTCATCGCAAGACATCCGGTAGCCGAAAAAAGAGAAATCCTTTAATTTGTATTTATCTGATGGCGATGGATGGAATTCGAGCACCAAACACTTCCAGAAAGAAAAGAAAAAACATTTCTAAATGTATAGCATATTATGACTTTATTAGCGAGCAGAAAAAGAAAGATCAACATATTTTAATTACTACTCTACTTCCTGTTTAAATCAAGTCATTTTTTTTATTCCATATAAAATGTGCTTCATAACTCATTTCTGCGATTTGATCGCGAACGGGTTTTTACTTTCCAAAACCGAAGCTATAAATTTCGGTTTTATTTACGGATTATATTTTATATACATATGCAGTAAAATCCGGCGTATAATACGCACTTTGAACATAAAAAAATTAGATCGAAATTTAAAGACGTTACACGCCGAGTATAAAAGTGACAGGTTTAAAAAAAAAATGAGCATAGAAAAAAATTAGATTTCCGCATTATATCGAAACTTTTCCAGTGTAAGTAAATATTAATGTCTCACTACAGCTATTCGAGGACTTTTGGTGATGGGCCTCGTTATTTTGTACCATGGTCAAGTGACGAGGACGACAGCTGAGCTGGCTCCCCCTCTCCTAACTACCACACCACACCAACGGGAGGACGTTTGAGCTTCGACAGATTTAACGTGTATCGCTCCCTTACACAGCGGGTCTTCAGTGGTACTAGGCTCGAACTCATAGCATGCCAGCCACGAGAGTCCGCTGCCTTGACCACTCGGCTACCCCTTCTACTACTTAGATCTCAGAGATTAGATTAGGAAAGGGTTATAGATCTAAAGATTTATCAACATTACGTATCTAAAAAGGAAAACTTGATTATGATAATGGCCCTTAATGGGCTAATTATTTTTTACCAAAAAATTTTCTTTTCTTTTTAAAAAGTCTCTTCTATGTGAATTTACATGATGAAAACTCTCCATTATAATTTCGGTTCAACTGAGGAAATAAATGTCACATTCAGTAGCGCACACAAATATTTTTCAAGGAGGGGAGGGGGGTCCAGGGTCGAAAGTCCACCATTTTGGTATCCTTCTCCAATACGCCGCCCAACATATTCTTTTGATTTTGTCGATTTTCGGGAACAAAAACAATACAAAATTATAATACAATAAATAATTAGCATTAATTAATAAAATTAATCATTAATAACAAATAAATAATTAAGTTTTACGTAATATATAAATAGGATTATAAACAATCGGGAAAAAAAATCAAGGGCTATGGGGGATATCCGGACTTCTAGGACCCTCCTCCCCTCTTGTGTGGGCCACTGTCACATATAGAATTTATAACGACATATCTGTTTCCATCAATACTTTTTTGTGTGGGCCACTGTCATACATAGAATTTACACGGACATATCTTTTTCCATCAACACTTTTTTCAATCAATACCTGTAATATTTCTATCTGTTAAAAAATAAATAATTAGCATTAATTAATAAAATTATTCACTAATAACAAATACGCACTACACTTTTACGCACTATATACTTAGATTTATAATCAATCAGAAAAAAAAATCAAGGGCTTTGGGGGGGGGGCCGGGCCCCCGGGGCCCCCCCCCCCCCTTGTGTGCGCCATTGCAACTAAATATTTTTCGCACAATTAAAACCCTCCACCAATATTAGAAAAGTTTGTTTTGTAATAACATTCAAACGTGCTTAATATTTAAAAATATTCTACAAATATGCCATTTTTAATTACATCGTGCAAAAGTAGTTATTGGAATTGATTATTCCAGAAATTACAGCAATTCAAAGTGTTCATTTCATATATAGTTCAACATAAAGGGGCATTTTTATTATCAAACAAAAGATCCAGTACTATAGGGCTCAGAATTCGTATATTGTATTACGTTTTTACACTGCATTCGATATATACATCAAGATTTCCTTACACACAGATGACTTACTCGATTTTCGAATACTTTCGTCCAAATATTAAAAAAAAATTATAAATTCTAACGGATACGCAACCGTCGAGTTAATCTAATAATAATAAAAAAAATGTTCGTTTTTTAAAAAATTTGATCGTTTCAATTAACAACTCAGTAGTTCGATTATGTATGGGGAATATTTTAACAATGTTTATTCGATGCTTGTTTAGGCTATCTTCGCACGATATTGAAAATTACGACCCAATTTCAAAAAGTTTTGTGTGATAAAATGTTTGTTTTTTCCCCAGAAATTTCACTTCCTAATACAGAGAAGCATATTTTATAGCACTATTCTAATTTAATTATTTTTTTTTTTTTTTTGTTTTTTTTTTTGCAATAAATTAAGTTTTATATTTTGTCTCGTATGTTTAAATATAAGATAGAGATACTAAACATTTTAAGTGAAACATCCTATACTTTCTTAACTTCAGTGCAACAAAAGGAAGAATGTTATACAACAGCGTTTCTCAAACATTTTTTATTGATAGCTTAAACTTAAATAAATAATAAATAAAAAAAGTAATAATAAAATAAACTGGATAAACATTTTAAAAAATCATACTAGCATTCGATCACAAGTTCCTTTTGTAGCCGAATTGCCGATATATATAAAAACATATTTTAACATATTTCTTTAAGTTCCCTTACAATAAATTGAGTATTAATGTATTCAACCAGTTTTATCTAATCATTAAAAATCAGAGTATGTCATAACAGAGTATCTCCTAAGCATTTCGTGTTAAGAACTTTGAAAAAAAAAATTATATGCATTGAAACTTGATTACAATTCTTTTTCGTTCAGAAAATCAAAATTACAATTATCTTTTCTGTTAAATGTATATAAAAAAAATTTTTGGGAAGTGTTTATATTTTTGCAGAAAAAGATGTTTTAAATGACTATGTAATACGGTACAAATTCTCACAACAAAAAGAAACAAAAATAATAACACATCTTCAAAAAAACTCATAATAATCGAGCAAGAAATAGCCTATGCTCCTAACATTTAACCCCAAACCTCAACGTTTATTATCTTTATCTGTAATACACACACACAAGGACTTTGCTCATGTTTAAAACCACTCATCACCACATAAACGATAAACTCGATGGCTGACAGACATTATTAAATCATCAGCACCTTCTTAACAAGCAAACGTAAACACCACAATCCATTTCATTTTTTTTAAAAAAATTATAAATAATAAATTACTTACCCACATGGTGAAGGACAAGAAACAAACGCAGTGTCTGGCACAACTCCTCATCATGCCCATCTTACGTAAAGCACCCCCAAAATATAACAAACAAAAACAAAAAAAAGGTAAACAAACAAATCACAGCACTAGGATCAAAAGGTCCCGTCAAATTTATGCGACATGTTCGAAATTATAATCCTATAGCGAGGCGAATCAAAATCCAACAAACGATAATTTTGGGGGGGTAAAAAAATAATAAAAGGTTCTATAACGCCAAGTAGAACGTCACTTAGTCCAGCTGGTGGGGAAGGTTGTTATCTGCTGCATGCATCTGAATGTGTCGATTCCACCGCTGATCAGCTAGCTCTCGCGTTGATGCTCGGTTCGCGAAGAGGTTGCTGGAATCACTTTGTGTCAGTTCTTGGCGAGGTTGGAGTGCGCCAAGAGGGTTTCCGGTTTGAAGACAGGATCAGCTGGTGTTCATTGTGACGTCACATTTCAGTGATTTGATAAATTACAAATAAAGCGAAATAGGATATTCAAGGATTTTAAGTGATGGAAAGTTGCGAATGTAAACTATTTTCTATTGAATTTATTGATGAGACAATTACTTGTAACAGGTGGTATAGAAAAAGCTTGCAAAACTGAACTTAAAAGTGTATGTCATATAATTTTTTCCTTTATTTTGGTGAAGTATTTGGAAACTCTGTTCTTATGAATCATTTTGTAATGTTGCCAAATCTAGAAAGAGGAGTTAGGCTTCCTTTATTAATAAGTAATATAAAAAAAACTTTTTAAGTCAATTCCTACTTCAGTGAACAAAAAAAAATTTATTTCTGTTACTTTTAAAAATTAATTACAGTTAATATAAATATGTATATACATATATGACAGAATCACACTATTAAGTGGTTAAATAGAAAGCTACTTTCCATTCTGTATAGAGTGTTGGACTATTATTTTTTTTTGTTCGTTACTATTTATTCATTCATAAAACACATTCTCAGAAATTAGGCCATTCCAGGTAGGATTCGAACCCACGACCTTTGGATTAGATGTCCAAAGCTCTATCCATTGCATTACAGTGACACAATGAGCAATTTTACTTTTTATATAGGATGTTGGACTATTATTTTTGTTACTATTTATTCATTAATTAAATTAACTAATGAATCAATATTTGAAAAAACTGTATTAACATCAAGTGTTCATCCACTACAAGTTTAAAAAATATATTTGTACTCGAATGGATGAATAGAACGTATTTTATTAACTATTGAAAATTTGAACAAGATATATATATATATATATAGGGAGATTTTGAACTAATAGGAATTATATATAAAAAATACTGCTCCTTATGAAGCATTATAATCAAAAATACTATATGTATTCTATTCACTTTGTATCAGTATCTGCAAAAAGAGAAAAAAATTATAAATTAAGTTTTTCATAATCAATTATTTAAAAGACAAACATGAGAAAATCCACTTTGAAATCGTGTTAGTGTAGTTAATTCATTGTGTTTTTAGTTCCCGAATTGTATATTAGTAATTGAATTATGATGAAAAGAAAAACAAAAAATACAACTCATTAATAGAGCAGCAAATTTACACAATATAAGTGTGATAGTTTAAAAAAATCTTAAGTTGTTCGGACAGTTACTGCTTTACTTTTGGATTACAATTAACGTTTTATAATATTTTTTACTGTCCTTAAAATTTTTTAAGGAAATCAGTAAAAAATATTTAGGATATTTCAATGTGTTAACCAGTATATTTATATTTACATACTCTTAAATGATGAAACGTAAGCAGAGCTTTGATCAGTTCGATATCAAATTAATTATGATCACTATAAGGATTGAAATTCATAATGTGACAAACTTTGATTTCATAATTTGTAATTTTTGGTAACTTAAATCGCGATTAATTTGTCTCTTCCTAACAAAAATATGTAATTTAAAATTAAAATTAATTTTTTAAAATTAATTTGGTGAATTTTAAGGACAACTGATTCTCAACATTCTTGAAGAAATTGAAAGATTTTTTTATTTGAAAGACATTTGAAATACAAAGAAAAGAAAGAAAGATTATTAAACGGTTTTTACCATACAAAGGTAAGTTGAACTGAAGTTTCTTTACAGTATTTCAGTATCTCTTTTGCTTTTGTTTCTTTTCCTTATTCTTACACTTAATTATAAAAATATTTTCTTAACTTATTTCCTATTTTATTTACAATTTAATCTATTTCATATTACGTAAAAATTTTCAAAGATAATAAATTCCATATATATTAAAATTACAAATCATCACTATTGCTTAGAATTATGTATCTACTTACATGAATATTAACAGGAAAAAGCTTAATATCTAATAAATTGTAAGGCATATATATTTAGTTATTTTTCACACCTTTTACAGTAAATCCTTAGCCAAGACAATTATATAAGCCGGAAAATGTATAAACTCAGAAAGTATACTTTTATTTTTAAATCACCTAAAAAGTTGATAATTTTGAAATATATAATGAATGAAATATTAATATATTTAGAATATTCATTTCACGTTTTCATTTTAAAATTGCTTGTTGTAGAAAAATATTTATTTTATTTTAAATATAAAACCAAGGCAAGTTTATAGAGCTCACAGAAGGAAGCATTTTTTTTTTCAACTTTAATTGTTTTTAATATTTTTGAAACTAAATTAATGTATTTTATTAAACAATTTTTTTT
The DNA here is from genome assembly GCA_019973955.1 of Trichonephila inaurata madagascariensis. Classification (NCBI taxonomy): domain Eukaryota; kingdom Metazoa; phylum Arthropoda; class Arachnida; order Araneae; family Nephilidae; genus Trichonephila; species Trichonephila inaurata. Next base: position 77,603 of record BMAV01000012.1, on the reverse strand, counting down.
ATTAATTATAATAAATGCTTTTAATTAACATATTTTAAGATTATAACGTGTACTCAAAAATAACACCGGCGGCTAGCTCAAATAATTTTAATTGGTTATACTTTCTAATTGAGCACACAGTTACAAATACATACAAACAGTTAAGACAATACAAATGCTACGGAATTTAGCATTGGTGGACACTGGCACGTCCGCCCTCCACCGAGGTGGCTGGCTGACTCTCGCACGTCCTTCCTTCACCGAGGTAGCAGTCAGACTCGTTACTTCTTCATACGGCCAGGAGAGGGCGCTCTATTACCATTCGTTACAAGATTATAAAAAACAATGATTTCTTTTTAACTTTGGTTGGGTTTTCCGACTGAAAAACAGCAATCTTCTTCAAAATATGTGTGTGTGTCGTAATTTTTTATTATAAGATATATATATATATATATTATTCTTTTCATATACGTCAAGAACTGGCGTACCATTATTAGTCAATAATCTGGTTTTTGCGTAAATAATTGCCCGAAAAACTTCGACTAGAAACTTTTATTTTTAATTTAGAACGCTGCATAATTTGTTATTTATAATCAAACAAACTAAATTCAGTGGCGCAACAGCCCATAAGGGCCAAAGTCTACTGTGCTCAACTCAGTTTACAGGTCCTTGCAAACTGAGGTGTATGAGCATATGTTTCGATAAGGTGGTTAGTCTGACGTGAAACCCTCATTGTTTAGTTCCAAAGCAAACTTGGTACTCATTTATCGGCCCATTTAAGGGATGAAAAGCTAAGTCAACCTTACCCAGACCGGGATTTGAACCCCGGATCTGTGGCATGGAAGCGCGAGTTCTTAACTTAGTATTGATAAATTAATTAACAAATACATTGTGCAGTACTGATACATTTATAAGTATACATTATATCAGTGTTAATGTGTCAGAATGTATTTTAATTGGTTCTTTTCCCTAAATTAATAATTTTTGAAGTGAGAACTTCTTTAGGCGTGTTTTGCTGGAGAGTGAATTTGAATGATGCATCAGGTTCAGCTTTGTAAGGCTCATTCGGCTTTTTTCGTCTTTAGTCGGTAATCATGCTCGGACAAGATCGTCAGTGACATACACACTTCTAAACAGAAATTATGTGACCAAAGGATGGACGTTTACCCTTCCTCCGTCACTCCGAAACGACATGAAACGTCTGCCCCCCCCCCTTCCCTCACCAATACACCGGGAAAGTGAAGCTCCTAGCTTCGATCTAAGTGGGGCTTTCCCCCTCACCACCACTTTCTACGAAAATGAATGTCGGGATTCTTTCTAATCCTAGTAGAAGCATGAAAATGAAACATGTAATATTTTTAAAAAATAGGCTTAGAGAGAGAGAGAAATCCTACACTAAAATTAAACTTAAAGTGTAGAAAAAGGACAAATTTTTATAGAACTAAGTAAATAGTATAATTATCATGAGTAATATTGCAGTGAATTTAAGAATAAACTATTTTTGTAAGCGAATCAGAATAGCAATGAACAAATATTTCTATTAATCACATTACTTAAATATACTTTTAGTCTAAAAAGAAAATTAAAACAATTAAAAATTTAAAATAACAAAATTAAGTATACAGATATTAAGAAAAAGTTACATTAAATAATTTAAATACAAGAAAACAAAATATAATTAAGAAGACTTACCTTGCAGTAGCACCGGATATACTTGTACAGAACTGCCATACAATGACAAAGAGCTAGAATAAGCTAGCGATTATGTGATATAAATCTTCTGATTAAATCCCTTTTTAAAGGTTTTTACCTAAATTCCTCTCTTCCCAATGAACTACTTGTCTTGCTATCCCTTTACATAAATTAATTCATGGATAGTATTGAATATTGTTAAATTACAACCAAAATTCACAAAGCCGGATTGGGTCTTCTGAACAAATTACCTATCATTTTAAGTGAGGATTTTGATGTGGATTTTTCATACAAAAGACAAATCAAAACCTTTAGTTGATTTTTTAAAATCAAAATTCAATTTAATTATGCCAAATGATCCAAATGAAAGCACGACGAAGTGCAAAACAACGCTTGACTTGTTTTTTTTTTTTTTTTTTTTTAGATATTTAAATATTTTTTAATCTAAAGTACATATAACCTCTATTTCAGCTACCATAAACTCATTGTTTCCTTCTTAGAATGCAATTAATTCACAAATATGATTGCACATTTCGCAAAAAAATATTACCGTAAAGTCCTGCGTATAACGCACACTTTTAACATCAAAAATAAGATCGAAATTTACGGGTGCGTGTTATACGCCGAGTTAAAAAATAATTTCTTTAAAAATGAAAAAAAAAAAAAAGAAATGGGCATTAAAAAGTTAGACATCTATATTTATAAAAATACTGTTTGTTCAAAAGAAATAAAAAAAAAAACATACCTTATGAACTTAAATGGCTAT
>BMAV01000012.1:41270-57008 GCA_019973955.1 Trichonephila inaurata madagascariensis | reverse complement strand
ATCGTCTTCATTTGCAAATTCAAATGTTTGTTGATTTGAATATTGATTTATACTTTGATGTAAAAATGTCAAGAGAGAGAGAGAGAGAGGAAATATATTGTTCGCTATTTAAGTTCCTAATGTATGTGAGAAAGGAAACAAATGCTTGATATTATGCAAAAATATGTTTTGAATATGTTAGTAAACATAAAAAAAGACATTACATTTATTTTATTTACAATGATTTCTTCTGAATGTTAAGGAATGGAATCCAATTTGAGAAAAATTTTATTTTGTAAAAATGTTCCAACATGAGTAGAATTCTAACTTCACCATCAGTCAGTGGCGTACGTAAAGGTGAGATTTGGAAGTTCAAATCCCCTTCGTCCGTATAACAGTCGGACCTCTATATAACGAAGTCGCTAAATCCCGGGAAAAAGTTCATTGAATGGAAAATTCGTAACATTGAGGTTATCTCTCAATTTTCTTTATTAAGCACATGAAACAAATTTTAAATTCATAATAAAAAAAGTAATTATTCACAACTTTTTGTAAATTAATATATATTTATTTTATCTATCTTACCGATAAAAAAAATGCAATGAAAGTTTCTTTTGACGCCTTTATCCACTTCCTGAAGAATTAAATTTTTTTCTTTGATGATCAAGCTCTTATGTTTTGACACTTTTGAGTTACAAGAAACCAGTACGACGGATCAAAACTACAAATGAATGGAGACTTGCTCAAAGACATGAGGACACGAGGCAACTCCACTTAGGATCAAAGGGGATATCGAAAATGTTTCCAGTGAACTGGATAACGGGGTTAAAGGTTGCACTTCTTGCTTGAAACGCCCAGAATTCTATTGCTCTTGGCGAGTTAGGCCCCTAATAAAACTAGTTCAAGATTTCTGACCACCATAAAATGTGTTCAAAGATAGAACAACTTGAAATATCCAGAAATACTTTAAACATAGGGAGGAAAAAAAATTGAATCACGAAAAAATAAGTTTGTTACATAGAAAATGCGCTTCGCTATAGGGAGGTAATTTTACGAAGAAAATCGTGAAATGTTCTTGGTTCCAGGAAAATGTTCGCTTTATAGAAAAATTCGCAATATCGAGGTTCGTAACATAGAAGTTCGTAATATAGAGGTTCGACTGCATTTTAAATTTTTATCATAAATATTAAGCCTCGATGCTTTCGTCTACGTGTTTTTAAAAATGGAACCCCCTTACCAGGGACATCTTTCTTTGAGGCCCTGGGACTAGAGAAATCTTTTTTGAGGGCCCTGGTATTGGCGTAGCTAGCTCTGAGGGGGCTCTGTATCGAAATTCCTTTGGGGCCCTTTTTCAGATATGGGAGCCCTGTTAGTGGACTGTAGTTACAGCATGTTGGGACTCCTGTAGCTTGAGAGCCCCGTGTCATTGATACGGCGGTAGCTACGCTCTTGGGCCACTATGCAAAAGTAGGTCCTATCTGAGATCTTTAAAAGTAGTCAGTATATAGCATGCACTGTCAAATACTCGTTCAAATGATAGTTTAAAACCTATAAACGTGTAAGACTCACAATCTCAAAAGCCTTGACACAAACCGGCTCGACCAATGGCCGTATTTCGACTCAATGAGTTGAATGATTGTTTATGGAAAAAGGCCTAGGCCTAGACATGGACAACAGTCATCGCATAATAATGCAGTTATATCCCTTTTACCAGTTGATATGTCGTTTGATATTCCTTGTTTTTTGGAGAATATGAACGGGAATAATATTTGATCATAAAAATTCGAGAATGAAACGAGACCCCCACCTAGAGAGAGCCCCTGGGCCCGAGCCCAGTTGGTCCATACCTTAATACGTCCCTACCCTTCTCTCATAAAAGTATGTAATCTATGTACGCTACTTCAGGGAATATTATATATTATATAGATCTCTCTTTTTTTTTCCTCCTGAATCCATTTATAACTTTTTCTTTCAACCCCTGCATTGGGATACTAATTCGTAATGGGTTGTGGCTGCGGTATCCTGGTGGTTATAGTCAGGGACTCGTGGTCGGAGTGTCATAGGTTCAACAGAGCCCTTTTTAACTTCCCAAGGCACTTCCAATTGTTACGCCCCACCCCCATTTCCAGAGCACCCTTCTCTTTCAGTTCTTATCTTGTCAAATTGGTTCGAGAGGAATTTTCTCTTAAATTTCTTACTCTTTTCATTGTTTTGTTTTGTTTTTGCTCTTTGGAGAGTCTTTCCACTAGCGACCACCTATGGACTCACCGTGTCCTAGACTGACATCCGGCAGCCGTAAGGAAAGGATAATGCCATGGTACCATTTACTTATTTCAGAGGATTTGTTTAGTGGTTCCTTTTCTCCGCCCCCCCCCAAATGAAACACTACATAGGTGCGCGTATGACGCATTGGGGAGCAAATCATGTAACTTTTAATCGGCATTAATTATAAACCGTACAAATGATCAAGATAACTGTTCCTTTTTTGTATAATTTTATATACGACAAGCCCATGGGGTCACTGGTAATTACTAAACTTATTCTAAACCTAGTATTGCTGAATTAATTATAAAATACACTGATGCATTTTTATAAGTGTATTATATCAGTGCAAATATATGTTTTTTTTATTATGTCAGAATGTATTTTGTTTGTTTACTTTCGGTCAATTAATAATTTTTTAAAATAATCTTTTGTTTTCGACTTTTCAATACGCTCGCACCCCCACCCCCCCTTGTAGAGTTATCACGGCACTCTAGGGGGGCGCACCCTTCAGTTTCAGAAACACTGCTTCAGCATAAAAAATTAAAAATTCAATTGGCGTTGCAGCAGTAGAGACTAAATATGACATTTTGTTCTAAAGAGAAAAAAAAACAAACATTGGTTCAGACAAATATGTGCGATACGTTAAGTTGTGCTGCTTAAGATAGAAAAATGTCAGTTATAATGTTATGTTGGAAAATTGTTCTATCTGAAAAATGCTTTCGAGTCTAGGTCCTATTTTATACCTTTACGCGAATACAGATTTAATTTTGGCTCGTTGGGGTTAAGAACAAAATCATGCTATATATTTAGCATGATATTTGGCAACACAATATTGTTTCACAGATTTTTATTAGTAATATCTGCACGTATAGGAAAGGAAAGAGAGTTCGCAAATTTTTGCTAAATAAATCCTGAAAATACATAAAGTGAATGATTGATCTGAACCCATGAACCTATTGCAATATGTGCAATAAATCGTCTAAATCAGCAAAATTTAAGATTTCAAGTTGACTCAAAATAAAGCTCCTTGGGTGATGATTATTGTATCAAATTTTCGTTTCATTTATTTTATTTGTCTTATTTTCCTGAAAGCAAAATGTGTGCCATATTGACCCTTTAACCGGTTTGCCCTTACATCTTACGGGCTACTGAAAGTTAGCCGCAACTGGTTTGCTCATACAGCGTACGGGCACTGATATTTTCCTTCTTTGATTTGCGTGAGTTTTCGCGCTACTGTATGCAATATTTTTGCATTCAGACAGGTGATTTTTGAAATTACAGATAACACAAAAATAACACAACAAACACTTTTTTTCACAATTCCTACTATTAGCTCACACTCTCTATATATTTATTTATCTTGGTGGAATTTTCAATCGTTAATAAAATACATTTTAAAGCGCTCAATGGAGCTGAAATTTTATATACACGATTATTTTGGATGACAATACGGTAGTTTAATTATAATTAATAAAAATTAATTGATTAAAACAAATTATTCAAAAAATTATAAATACAGCCCCGTTGGCAACATTTTTGGCGACTTAGCGACCCTTTTGGTGACTTGTGTCAAAACTTGAAAAAGGTTATTTTCTCACATTTTAAAGCATTTGAGCTGAAATTTTCTATACACTATTGTTTTGGGTAAAAATACGATAATTTAATTATAATTAATTAAAATGCATTGACTGAAACTAATTATTTAGAGAATTACAGATACAGCCACGTTGGTTTCATTTTTAGCGACTTAAGTCAAAACTTTAAAAGATTTTTCTTTTCACGTTTTAAAGCCTTCAGTTGAACTGAAATTTTATATACACGATTGTTTTGGATCACAATACGATGCTTTAATGATAATTAATAAAAATTAATGACCACTTAATGTTGTGATTTTGTCCTATGTATATACATATATTTATATTAATTGTAACTATTTAAAAAAAGTAGCTCAAATAAAATTTTTCTTTGTTGATCTAGGTAGGAATTGACTCAAAAGTTTTTTTTTTATATTACTTGTTTTTAATGAAAATATGAGTTAAATTTTGATACTGATTCAGAACTGCCTGCACCCCCCACACACGAACACGTACAATTAATGCTTATTTTCTTTCTTTCATTAAAAAAAAAATTTTTTTTAAGGTAAATGTAAAATTGTATCAAAACAAAATAGAGAAAGAAACACGAAATTTGGATGAATTTTAAAAACAAAAAATATTTTATATTTATATTCCCTCTTATAAAAACCAAATTTTGACTTTTCTTATACTGAAAGTAAAAGCCATGCCTACGAATAACAAAAGGAAATAAAGTATCTCACATGTACAGGAAAACTGAATATTATTTTCCTACTGGGAAATATGTAGCTGTCATTTCTCATTTTTTTAAAAAAAAATAAAATCTCTCAGCCACTGGGAAAAGGATTGGAATAGAGGAGGAAAATATCTGCATTTTCAGTTCTTACGGTCTAGAGTAGAGAGAAAATAACTGTTGAATGGAGTAGAAATACACTGTGGGGAAGCATAATGTTGAAAATATCAGGAAAAAATGTTCTTATTTTTACTCATTCTTTTAAAATATCGATAATTTTATTAACTATCAGAATAACTCTTTACAAGAGTACTATGAGCAATAACTTTTAATTCTATACAAATATTGGTCGCAAATTGGGGGCTGGTGTTGCTTTTATCGGGTTCAAACCCTGATGCCACTAAAGACCCACTGTGTATAGTGATTAATTTAGCTTAAATCTGTAATCTTAAAACAAATCAATCTTAAAACAAAACTGTAAATTTATCTTTTGTTCGTTTATTTTCCTGTTCTCAGTTAAAAACCAACGCACAGTCTTATACAAAACACAAAGGAACACTCAACGGAAAAACGGTGTGGGCAGATGGTCAACACCTGTCGCTATGCATGTGCAGAGTTTTATTTCGCCAGTGTTGCCAGATCGGCCGTTCTGACTTCATTCACCGAACTTTATTGTCAGAGGTTGTACTTTCAGAGATCAGGTAAGCATTCAAAACATGAGTCTATACATCGAAACGATCTGTCTGATTATATTAGGTTGGGGAAAAAGAAATCCATTATTTTTGCATGAAATTCAAAACTTTATTTAACATGTTTCGGATTGTCCGATTTGGGTCAAATATGTACCATTTTGTTGTATAATTTGTTGCCATTTATAAGGTAGCTTCATATTGCCTCTCTCATAGATGTCTTGACCTTTATTGGCGAAAAACTCTAGTAATCGATTTTCACAATCTTCTCTTGATCCTAATTTCTTATCACTTTGGAAATTTTGCAATACGAGAAAAAGGTGGAAAATGTTTGGTGCCAGGCCCGGACTATATGGTGGATGCATTAAAAATTTCCAACCAAGCTCCCAGAGTTTCTGGTGAGTCACTACAGACGTGTGTGGTGTGGTGTTGTCTTGATGGAACACAACACCTCTTCTGTTGGCCAATTCTGGCCGTTTCTGGTCAGTTACTAGCTTAAAATAGTCCAGTTGTTGACAGTAGATATCTGAATTTAGTGTTTGGCCCTACGGAAGCAACTCTTAATAAATTATTCCTTTCTAGTCCTACCAAATACACAGTAGAACCTTTCTGGATGTTAGTCCTCGTTTGAGCTGTTTCACCACGCTTTGACCACGATCGTTTTCTCACAATATTGTCGGATGTGACCCATTTCTCATCCCCAGTCACTATCCGTTTAAGAAATGGGTCGATTTCATTCCATTTGGCCACGGCTTCGCAGATGCAAATTCGATCTATCATGGTTTCTTTTTGTGTGTGTTAATTGGTGCGGCACCCAAACATCGAGCTTCTTTTTGAATCCAACTTTGTGCTCAAATGGCTTAAAACTGTTTTATGTTCGATTTTTAGCTCCTGGGTGATGCTACGACTACTAATATGCCGGTCAACTTCAATTATTTCTGTGATTTTATCAACATTTTCGTGACGGGGCAACTTTAACATCAAAAATGCCTGAACAGAATCGACGAAACCAAAATTGCACGTAATTAGATGTTACAGTATCGACATCATAAACACCATTTACAATTTCAGCCATCTGGCTTGCATTTTCGCCTTTATCAAAGAAAAACTGTAAAATGTACCGAATTTTCTCTTTGTTGACTTCCATTTTTAACACCCTGTAACTCATAACTGAATGGACCAAACAAAAAACAACAAAATAAATTTTTTAGTGTGAAATGTCACTTTGACAACGAGCATAAATTTGAAACTGTTTGATCGATATATAATTCACGAGATATCCACACTACAGCCATCTACCGAAAAAATAATGGATTTCTTTTTCCCCAACCTAATATTTAGCAATACAATTATATTTGCAATTTCTAATAAAGAATATACAAGTAATAATAGGTTGATTTTTTGTTTATTTACTAAAAGAATGTTGATTCATTTTATTTTACACTTAAGATATCCGACAACTTGCGATAACTTTTTTTAAAAAAAAATGGAGATATGGAGATTTTTTTGTGGTTTTTAGATTTTTTTAGTATATTTTTTTTTTAAAAAAAAGGCTAAAATTAAGAAGAAAAAAATAAAATATTACTACTAAAATTGGAAAAAATGGGTAAAAATTGACAAATAATTGCATGAACGAGACCCGTTCTGTACAAATAGTAAATGAACCAATTCTCAATTTTTCAATTTTGATGTATTACTTTGCTATTTCTTTTGAAATGATCTTCAGGATGAGAGATATTTTAATTTTTACAAAAACTAGAGCACTTTATCTTAGCTATTATAAGAAATTTCTTTAAAAAAACAAAAAAACAGTCATTATATTCACAAAAGTAAAATTCTGTAATAAAACAGTGATTGATAAATCTGAAGGTTAACACACTTCTACTGTTATACAGAATATACACACAAAATTTCAGCAAATTATTTTAAAGACTTTTTGAGTAATCGCTGTCTCCGTTTGAGCTTTTCGAGAAAAAAAAAGAAAAGAAAGGGGGGAAAAAAACCCACATTTCGAGTAAAACGCATTTCAAAGTTTCACATCTTATGTAAAATTATGGCATCTGCTTTCATTAAAACTCTTGTAGTTTTTGTTCTAATGAATGAAAAATAAAAAACTTGGTGTTTTTATAAAGCTAATAAGATGGCCTATAAAATAAAGTCATAAAAAATTGTCAGTTTTTTAATAAAAAAAATCATGATTTTAGGGTAGTCGGATACCTTAAACGTCTTTATAATCGAATGTAAAAAAAGTGTTGTATTAATACTATAACTCTTACTCTTATCTTAACATCATTAACACATAATAGAACAAGATTTTCTTAAGGAGACTTGGCACCTTTTGAACCACTTTTTTTTTATGTATTTAAACATAATGTTTTAGCATTTCATATAATATTTATATTTAAAAAATTGATACGAGAGAAAATTGTGTACACATTATTAACAAAATTTAAAATTTTTTTTAAAAAAAATTTAGAAAATTTTAAAATAATACTTTTTGTATTTATTAATTTTTTGACCAGAATTTTTTTTGTAATATTCCGAAGAATGTTTTGAACACAGCTTAAGAGATTGATTTTACAATACCTTAGTTAGTTTTGGAGGCGGGAAAAAATAACATGTTGTTATGTATGCTAAAATTCAACTAAGAGCCAAATTCTCCTACATTCTAATTTTTTAAAAAATTAAGTTTACAGCAAAACGGATCCCTAATTTTGTGATATGCATTATAAATAACACACAGGAAAAAATGGAAGTGAGTGGTAAATAATTCTCGAAGGAGAAGCATTTCATTCTGTCGAAATTATAAATCTATCTAGAAGACTCATCTCGTTGCTAATCGAATGTACCTTAGGCGATTTGTATTCATTTATAAAGAATTCCAACCGCGCAGCTGGTACTGATTTAGACCACACACACACACACACACACACACAGATGTAGCGTTTCAGGTTCATTGCAGGACAGTTGATGACATCTGTAAACACATGAAGTCATATGAAAGTAAAATATATTCGTATATTAAACGTATTTTATTGCTTAATAAGAAAAAGTGATATTTATTTATACTATTAAGTAATGCTCTGAAATATTTGTTTATCTCTTAACGCTGCACTAAACACTACAATTTTCACAATGATTTTACGTTGTATTTAGGTTTAGAGACATCACATTATCTTTATTTAGATTTAACCTTCATGTATACTAGATACCTTTCGATCTTGTACTTAAATCTGATTCTATTGACACGAAGGGTACCAGGACATCATACACATTCAAAAAATCTAGTTTTCAATTTTAGTATTAAAAAACAGTGCACATTTTTCTGAATCTAAAAATGCATAACACTTATATGTTCGTTGATAAAGTAACCTTAAAATATGAAAAAAGTTATTGATAAAAAGTTAAACAAACGACCACGTTTCCTTTGGCACATTTTAAAAGATAGTTTCTCTTGTGTTTAATGCATTTAAACCATTAATTTGTTTTTATTAGAAAAGAACAACAATATTTTTCTCTTTTTAATGTCGAATTCGTTTTTTTTTAAAACTAGTTTTACATGAGAAAAAAAGGAAAAAATTCGAGATTTTCAAAACTTCAGTTTTACGGTTTTTTCAGAGAAATTATGCAGTTATTTTATCAAAAAACTATTTGACTATATTTTATTCATTGTTTTAAATATGTATGTAAAACATTTTGTGTATTCAAGAAATATTTTTGTAAAAAATGGTACCTAAATGAAAATATGTTTGATAAACTTAAGCTGATGTTAAGCTATCACAAAGTAAAAAAATTTTTTTAGTTTAAAATTTGTTTAGTAATTCTAGATAATGTTTAAAGTAGCATTACAAGGTATATAAAAATAGGCAGAAAAATGTTAATCAATTGTGTAATATCTGAAAACTTTGCTAATTTTAGTTTTTTCACTTTTTCCCCAAAGCATAATTTTTTACACTTTTAAAAAAACCTATTGCACAATATGGTTCCAAATTTTCTATACTCCTATACAGGATATCTGTGCATATAGTGAACCTAACATTTTTAGTCTAAATGGTAAATAGTTTTTTTTTTTTAAAGTTTTCTGTATGTGAAAAAGGTGGGAAAATATAAATTATCAAAATTGCAAAGTTTTATAATTTTTTTAAAGAAACTGTGCTACTATTTTACTAAAAAATAGATTCACTATTTTTTTGTGTATTGTTTTATATATGTGCAAAAATAGTATTTAACATATTTAAAAGATACTTTTTTTTTAAAAAATGGTACCTAAATATTAATATGTATTATGAGATCTCAATAATTATGTCCAACTTAAATTAAACAGAAAAATAAAATTTTGAACTAAACAATTACTTCTGTATTTCTACAGAATGATTAAAATACCTTTATTCAGAACACAAAAAAAAAAATCTAAGCTCTATTGGAAATTTTTAAGCATACATGTCCCATAAACAAAGCGTTAATTTTGGCAGTTTATTCTTTCGAGCATGTCCTTGTATCCTTAATAGTTAGATCAATTAACCATTACGTAGAATCCTTTTCTAGCATTTTTTGTTTTCAGGATATTTTTAATTAAAAGTTTATTTACTTATATCATTAAAAGTTTACTTTAATTTACAAATTAGGAAAACGCACTACCCCTTTCTATAAAAGCACCTTATAAGCTCTAAGCGATCATGGTCCTGATTTGATAGAGACCTACCTCTATTAAAAGGCCCGTCATATAGAGGAAATGATTTACACATTAAGTCCTACTTGCTCGAAATGTTTACGTTAACGTGAATTACGCGGCGTGAATGTGGAGAGGAAAGTGATACCGCGGGTTCACCCCTCATCTTTTTTTTACCACTTTTTGAAATTATATGAGGTATATTGGCTGTTATTTGTGAGAACTTTTGAGTCGATTAGAAATACGCAACCGGATTGATTGATCATTAATGTCACATTTCGAAGCAAATGAGGGCTAATGGCAACTGATCTCATAATTTTAAACCACGGATCAGGTGACGAGGAGGACACCTAGAGTTGGCATTTTACTCTTCAAACTTTTAAACCATGTCAGAGTGAGGACTTTGATACCTTTACATTTAATATGCATTAACCTTATACCTGGCGGATCTTTCCTAAAACCAGGATTGGAATTAGGGATCGCGACTATGACTACTGTGACGTATTGGGCAAATTGATGAGTAATGTGAGACTTAAAGGAATTAAGTTATTGGTTCATTACGTATACGGCTATTAATTACAATATTTAGAGTTAGATACAAGATACTCAAACTATGGAGTGTTTTAATACTTTATCGGTGAAAGAGGAGGGCAAAACACAACTTCTTTTTTCGAGCTCTCCAAGCGGTTTGCCTCTTCGCTCTCTTGGGGTGGAGCGGTCCCTTATTACTTCTCGTATTCCACTCGAGGTTTGGCTTCCAGGGGGAGTGCATATGTTTTTGTTTTTCGGTTCTGGCTGTCGGCGTGATATCAGATGAAAGGATCCTGCAATATTTTAGGGGTGTTCGTGTGGATATGAACGGTGTAGTGTCATCTGCATAAAAAAGCCGATGAATAAGGTGAGAGGCGGGAAAACATTACGCCTCTGAATAATTAATAAATAATTTTTTGCGTTATTAAAGGATATGCTTTAAAAAATGAAAAATGATGAATATGTGTAAAACATTTCCACCCTTTTTACAGAACTAAATGTGTTTCCAGGATTATCTACGAATTTTTTTCGAAATTTCAACCCGTTGCTACTTTTTTTAAGTTGCCATCATATTCATTGGGGAGTAAATGACAGACTTCTGAGCACTTTGGTGCTGATTTCTTCGTCCTAAAATTTTCCTGAAATTTCGTTTCCTCAAATTTTCTAATCCTGATAGTTTATTATCTCACTGCAGAGACAGTAAATCACAAGATGGATATTTTTAACAGAAATAAACATCTTACATCTGTTTATGGAATGGAAAATTGGAATATTCCAGTAGTACAATAAATGTGATTATAATAAAAGAAGTTGTGTTCTTGCCATGTATTTTTTCTGAAATGTTCTCCATTTCAACTATTACAATTACGCAGTTTAATCCGTATTATTTTGGTTTGACAGACGTATCTTGGTTTGCAGATTTATCTGCAAAGTAGAGCCATGCCACAAGGGTATCCTCTGGGATGTACTCCCTCCAAGAAGCTTTATCCCTCAAACAAATTTGTAGATAATTATTTTTAAATTTTAATAAATAAAATTTTTCTATGGATTAAAATAACTATTGGAAATTTCCCAAATGGAAACTAATAGCTCTACAACAAACAGAGCTTAATAAAATGTAAATCATTTTATATTATTTTCAACAGTTATTCTTTATATTTTACACTTAATGCATGAGGTCTACATAATAGCACGAATATTATTTATAAATTTTTTCTTGATTTACAATTTCGTTATAAATAATGGAATTCAAAATTAAAAAGTACAACATGTAATTGTGTCATGATTTCCAAGCTTTAATGCTATATCTCTAAATTAATACAATAAATTAAGCTTTCTTAACAGTAAATACAATAAAGTTATATTATAAAAAAGTAATATAATAAATTAAGCTTTCTTTCTTCTCTCTCTATATAAGCTTTTTAGTTTATTTAATTATATAAATTAATAAATTAAAATTCAGTTAATTGGATGTACATTATCAAATTCATATATTGTGACGTCTTCTTTCAGTGTCGGTTTATCAATTGGGCGCTTGGGGTGGGTGCCCAGGGGCCCGGATTGGACCAGAAGGACTCGGATAAGCTGGACTTAACCAGATTTTCTGATTATAAATTTTGATTCTCCAGTGCCAAGGGGGCCTGTAAATCTTTTGCACCCAGCGCCCGAAATGAGCTTAAACCGGCACTGTCTGCTCCACAGAAGAACTTTTCCCATCTATTCGAGATAAGATTCACGTATGGAGGGTCAAGTCATCCAGATGGGACATTGTGTCTCCAAAAAAGACACCGGCTGCTCTTTTCTTACGCCTGGAGCATAACATATGGGAACTGTCTTGGAGAATGTCTTTGATGTCACCATACCTTTATCCTTCACCGACCAACGGACTGTTAGATAAAACGCACAAAAGGAAGGAAGCTTCGAGTTATAGCCCTTTGTGTTGGGTCCCTCTCGCACATATGGGACGCAGACAATTTGAATAGAAAGTATTGCCACACTGTTTTGTTATCACTAGTACTGGTAACATTGTTTTGTCTTATCTTCATTTTTTTTCTAAATCCATTCAATCCTCAAATTAATATTTTTGAAGTTGTATAGTCCATGAGGACAATTATTCAGGAAGAAGTCTCTTCAATGGATGAGGAGAATTTCAAATATTCAGACTGATATTGTATTAAAATCGTGCGGACTTAATGAAAATATTTGGAATCTAGCCGAATATAAAAAAGAAGTATCCCATTTTGAAAAAATGAGCTTACAAATTAAAATCCTATTTCGGTTCCACATATTTACGTGAATCGTTTTTTCAACAATGAACACAAATCAATCATCAGATCTCGACTTAACAATAGTAATGCTATAAGCTTGAGAATATCATCTTACACACCTGACTTTGAAAAATTAGGGGATAATATGCAATGCCAAAAATCGTACATTAAACGTAACTATTTTGAATTTTTTGTTACCTTTTTAGTGTAGGATATTGTTTATGATGCTTATGATTGCAATAAAATTAATCTTTGCACCCGCCAGCAATTTCCTGTTTGTCAGATGGGCCCAGACGGGGAATAAGTCCCCTGTCTTAAGTAAAGAGAAACGTCTTATCTCAACCCGTGGCGCACGCAAGGGAGGTCCGGCCCCATAGCTCTTGATTTTTTTTCTATGGATTATAATCCTATCTATATAGCACGCAAAATTTAATCAAGTATTGGTTATTAATAATTACTTTTATTAATTAAGGCTAATTATTTATTCAATAGTTAATTTTCTACTATTGTTTGTTCCCGAAAACCGACAAAATATTTAAAAAAAAACATGTTGGGTGGCGTATTGGAGCTTGATACGAGAATGGTGGACTTTCGACCCTGCCCCTCCCCCTTGAAAAATTCCTGTGTACGTCTCTGATCTCAGCTGATAGTATTTAAATATTCAATTTTAACATTTGTATCCATCACCAAAGCTTTACGCAAAATTCTTATTAACTTTACATTACAGTTAACAACAAAAACACCCCATTTTTTTTTAGAAAATATATTTTTAAATCTGCTATTAAAAAATGAATATTAATAAGACTCAGTGGCGCACACAGGAATTTTTAAAGGGGGAGGGGGGTTCCGGGGTCGGAAGTCCACCATTCTCGTATCATGTTCCAAAACGCCGCCCAACATATTCTTTTGATTTTGTCGATTTTCGGGAACAAAAAACAGTAACATTAATTATTG
The DNA here is from genome assembly GCA_019973955.1 of Trichonephila inaurata madagascariensis. Lineage (NCBI taxonomy): Eukaryota > Metazoa > Arthropoda > Arachnida > Araneae > Nephilidae > Trichonephila > Trichonephila inaurata. The sequence continues at coordinate 43,347 of BMAV01000012.1, read as the reverse complement.
AATAAATAATCAGCATTAATTAACAAAATTAATTATTAATAACAAATATTTAGTTAAATTTTGCATACTATATACAGAGGATGGCGAACCAGTGGCAAGCGATACAATATTTTTGACACGCCAGTGATCAAAATTGTGTTTGCATTTTATTTCAAAATTCACTGTGATGTATTAAGTGCAAACGCGAGTGATCGGGGGTGGGGAGCACCTTCGTTTATTATTGCCTTGCCTTAGTTACGTCGCTGACTACCGTTGCTTATGATGTAAAGTTTGTCCACACCTAGCATAGTCAGTTTCATTGACACAACTGTATTTCAAAGTTTATCTGTGTTATATTTAAGATTTTTAAGTGTTATTTTTAACATGGCTAGTTCAGCAAAAGAACAAAAAGTGCAAGATAGTAAAGTGTAACAGAGAATTTTAAATTTGGTGGACCGAGAAACAGCATTATTAGTTAAGGCGACAAAGTGGTGTGTGTTTTATGTTCTGGAATAGTGGTAAGCATAACTGCTCAAATTCAGCATGCCCTCTACAAAAAGTAACTTCTTACAATCCTAATATAAGTTATTTATCATCTACAATCTGCAACAACAGAAGTCACACTAACAGTGGCGCACACAAGGGGGGATTCCTGGGGGTCCGGACCCCCCCCCAAACCCTTGATTTTTTTCCCATTGACTATAATTCTAAGTATATAGTACGTAAAATTTAATTAAATATTTGTTATTAATGATTAATTTTATTAATTAATGCTAATTATTTATTCAATAATTAGTTTTTATTGTGTTTTGTTCCCGAAAATCGACAAAATCAAAAGGAGCCTGATACAAGAATGGTGAACTTTCGACCCTGGACCCCCCCTTGAAAAATTCCTGTGTGCGCTACTGCACAGTAATGTTATTTTAATTTGAATTACACGTATAACTATAAAATATTTATAACTATACAGTGCGAAAGGTATCTTTTCTCAGTAAATAGAGTTTTGTGTTGTTAGTACTTAGTTTTATTATTTTCCCAATAATTACAAGTCAAAATTATTTGACGGCACGTTTATACCTCATTAGACACTTCTTTAGAAAAAATGGCACGTTGATCCAAAAAGATTCGCCACCCCTGCTATATACATAGGATTATAATCAATCGAGAAAAAAAATCAAGAGCTTTGGGGGGCCTGACCCCCCCTCCTTTCCCTTGTGCGCGCCACTGATAAGCTTACCTCTTCCACTTTAAGAAAGAAGAGCCAGAGAAAGAAAGAAAAACCAAGACCCATGGTTCACCGAAAAAAGCTCCCAACAAATTAATGTGAGTGAAGACACCGACTAACAAATCAGGAGCAAGTTGTAATATTTTACGGCGCGCGCGTCCTCTCTTCCCTTCTTAATTTGCAACGCAGTGAAAATGTTGGGAGACGACAGCTGAGCCACTGGGGTCAACAAACCCACCAACCCAGAGAGCCCTTTTTTCACCCAAATGGTGGACAGGCTCGGTAATCAGCGGAGGTGTCATTTCCGGTAACAAGTGTCCGGAAGTGAGCCGGAATTGAGATGAGGTTCCTGCCTGAATTGTTTAAATAGAAACTAAATAGACAGCCAAGTGGAACCTCGATGGTTGGCGGAAATCTGGGGGATAATCTTAGAAATCATAATGAGAGGTCAGTGTTTGCTCTTGGATTAAAGTATGAGTGTAAATATTAAAAAAGGAAGAAAGGAGTTGCTCAGATTGCACTAAAGGTTTTTGACTTGGTAAGAGAAAATTTAATTTCGAGCTTTTAATTTTGAAAGGCTGGTTTCGCCATATGCACAAGCGCGTGAACTTAACGCGAAGCACATTTTCGGAAAGAAAAAATGCCTCCATTTTTATAAAAATTCGTGATACTGTAACTCATGCATTTGTTTATAATATAGTGTTTTTAAACTTTCAAAATATTTCATAAATAGTTTTTTTCTTTTAATATGTAAAGAGATAACTCATTTAGCATTACGGTATAGGAGAAAAAATGCAAAACACATTTTATAAAAGAAAAAATGCGTCAAAACTCGGATAATATTGAGTGGCAGTGGCGCACACAAGGGGGGGG
>BMAV01000012.1:14046-32172 GCA_019973955.1 Trichonephila inaurata madagascariensis | reverse complement strand
AAAAAAAAATGATCATATGAAAGTTAAAATTCTATATAGAGATCGGAATGCAATATATTTAAAAGAAATAACATACCTAATGAAGTTAAAAAAAAAAAAGAGTTCTGATTCTAATAATATACTATTTTTTCAAAATTCTGGGATAATAAATGAAATAAATGACTTAAAAACATACAAGTACGGTACACGCACACTTCCAATTCCTTTATAAAATAGGGGTGCGTGTTATACGGCGAATATACCCAAAAATTAAAAAATGCAGCTTTAAAGTATGGGTGCGCGTTCTACGACAATGCGCGCTATACGCCGGATTTTGCGGTAATTCTTTATTAGGCTATAAACTAGAGGAGGTTTCATAAATTACTGAATATAACATGCAGCAACATGGAATGCAAATTCTACAATCTTGAAATAGTAATTATTTCATTATCTAAGCAAATATTTTATATACATTGAATTTCAAAGAAAACAGACACTTCTTTCGACCTACTCCGTAATGTTTTTGTTTCAGTTTGGAAAAAATAATGTCCTAAAACTAATATCATGTTTTTCTTGTACTATCTTACTAAGAACATTACATTTTAAAATGCCAGGCTTTGTTGTTGTTTTTTTTTGTCTAGGGTTTCCCCTTAAGAATATATATTTCATGTTTGTCTTCAGTATTGTAATCTTTAACGAATTTTTAACGTAACATGTTAAGGTGAAAATTTTTCAACTATTTCAAATTTTATTAAATTAGTATAGTAAACGGATACAAGTGTTCTAATTGAATGAATTTATGTCATTAATTAATATTTTTTATATCTTAATAGGTTCCCCAAATGGGGTACTGTTCTTCTAAATAAAAAGAAACCTTAATTCAACAACTCTGTGCTTTGGCTAGTCAATTAAAAAGGATTTTTTTTTAAAGTTATTGCTGGTCAACCTGAGGAATTTTTCTCTGTGTATAAATATATCTAGGTGAGATTTTATTACAACATCAAAACAGCATTTTTGGTAAGCAAAGATCTTTTTCTAAACAAGATTTGACATTTTTATATCTCAAGGGGAAAAGAATTATTATTAAACAGAATAAGACTGTTACAAACAAGGCTTTGTATTATTAAACAATTATTAAAGTATTATATTAATAATTAATAGATCTGTATAAATAATCTGTATCAAATTTGACCCAATTTTTCTTCCCTGCACAAAATTTCAATCATAACATAAATATTTTTTTCAGTTGCTATAGTACATACGTTCCATGCTTGATTAGATCTTAAATTATCTGTTGAAAAAAAAAGTCTGCATCAGATCAGATATTGAAAATTTTATTTTTTTGCTCCATATTATTTTGAAACACCTGGTGTTCCTATTTATATATTTGAACTGTTATTAATCCATCCCAACTTAAATAAAGTCCTTTTAAGATATTATTCAGTCTACTGTTTCAATTTAGCACCTTTCCAAATCTTTTATACAGTTCTATTAAACTAAACGAAGCAAATAAAGTTGACTTTATAAAAAGCATACATTCTTTTAAAAGAAAAGAACTGCTTCATTTAATCGACACTCTTTTCTTATCATTTTTCTAACACAATTATCTTGTCCGAATCTTCTAAATTGCAGGATAATGATAATTGGAGAAGTCGTCGCCATAGCAACCAGGTAACTGAAAATTGCGAAAGAGTGGAGAAAACAGAAAGACGATGCGCTAATGACCGATAATTTGCCATGGGATATGACTAAAGCACAAGAATGGCGCGGAAATTTCGTGAATCTGGGCTAATAAATAAAACAACGTAAAATAAAAAGTTCTCAGCGATGGAAAAAAAAAAAAGAGAATGTTAAAACTGAGAGTACTAAACACCTTGCAAAAGTTTATTAGGATGAACTCAAGGAAAGGGCAACATGCATTGTTACGTGGTTGAATAGCTTTCAAATGTAGAATTAGAAATTCCTTAACAGATTCGTTCGGAATAAATTTAAATTTATTTTGAAATACTTTAATAAATACAATATATTTTTCTCCAAAGTGGAACTATCAATACACGCATGTAAAGATATGTATAATAGCATTAATCAAAAGTTCATAAAAGCATTTTTTTTTCCAAATCGGGCTGCAGATTGGTATTTTACCACTGCAGATTTAATACATTCCCCGGGAGCTGGTATCACTTTTTAGTGTGGCACCCCATACAGGTGAATATTAATTGCCGCAATGTGATTTTGATGCCCAGTTTCCTTCCAAGAGGGAAGAACATAAACTATGACGATACAAAATTGTACTAGGTAATTTAATTTTTTTGATAGAACTCAAGTCAAACAAGCCACCTGGAGATCTTTAACATGTTGTATAATCATACGACATTCTCTGTTTTTTGCATCATGAAAATCGAACGACTTGAGCTGGGGTCGAATCCTCGAACATGAGCGTAGAAGGCCAGCGTCAAACCAACTACGCCATTCAGCCGGTGTTCACCCACACATAGATACCACCGGTTTAAATCCGTAGTCACGATATTCCATGTGCAAATGAAAAGCACGACAGCTATCAAATTCTGACTCTCTTATCTCTGCTTCACTACATAATAGCTGTGAAGTGCATTTTAGAGACTTCTAATGCTATCTTGTCAAATAGTTATCCTAAAGTCCTTCTAGATGTATATTGAAACATCTGTTTTTGCCACCAAATTTGGCGACATTTAGGCATCAAATTTGTCACAATGTCATCAAGACCGCCAAGTAATGGTCAAACCAACTTCTCTCACGATATTTCCTTATTTGCAAAAAAAAAATAACCGTTGTCTTTTTTACCAAATATTGTTCGAAGTGAGTATTTTCGAGACTGATTAAAGTAGAATGTCAATAGTTTTACATCTGACAGGAAACTTATTTTCTTTTCTTTAGTATAAAAAACATTGAATGAAGTATAGTATTTAGTACAAAAAACATTGAATGAAGTATAGTATTTAGTATAAAAATATTGAATGAAGTATAGTATTTAGTATAAAAAATATAATTAGTATAAATAATATTTTAATGGCCAGCTTATATATATCGAAAGAGGAAGAAATTTCTTAGTGTTGTCAATTCATTTCAAGACATAATTCGTAAACTCATTTAAAATTATATTGTTTATCTCATTGAAGTTTTAACTCAAAGAGGCAAAATAAATAATCCATTGCAAGTAAAAACTTCTTTATAAGACAAAAATAATTCTCAAAAAGTATTTGTTAATTTAATCAAGAACTATAAAAATTGTTTCAAAATGTTTTTTGAATGATCAAAAAAAAAAAACCAGTAAAAAGGTAAGACAGTAAACAAGTAAAAAAATAAAGAATTTGTTTTTCTATGGTAAAATAACGACCACACACACACACCACAAAATAATTTTTCTTCAAGAATTATTTAAATGGAACGATTCCATTTGATCTTTTATTATCTTCGATTCATTTTTTTATGTTAATGTTATGTTTCATCCTATGTAAGGTCCGTAATTTCTTCAGAAATGATTAAAATGCATGAAATGAATATTCAGTAAAATAAAACGATTGCCATAACGTTTCTTACGATATGTTAATAACCTTTTACCTGTATTAAAAGCAGTAAAGTGCATAAAATAAGGAAATAAATTTTTTACATTAATATACCAAATCTCTTTTTATTAAATTTTTAATGTATTATATAAAATGGTTCTTAATACATTTTTCAATTCCTACTATTAGCTCACACTCTCTATATATTTATTTATTTATCTTGGTGGAATTTTCAATCGTTAATGAAATGCATTTTAAAGCGCTCAATTGAGCTGAATTTTTTTTACTTGATCATTTTGGATGACAATACAATAATTCAATTATAATTAATAAAAATTAATTGATTAAAGCTAATTATTTAAAGAATTACAAACACAGCCACGTTAGCATCATTTTTGGCGACTAAGCGCCCCTTTTGGCGACTTGTGTCAAAACTTGAAAAAGATTTTCTCACGTTTTAAATCATTCAGTTGAACTGAAATTTTATATACACAATTGTTTTGGATGGCAATATGATACTTTAATGATAATTAATAAAAATTGATTACCACTTCATGTTGTGATGTATTACATATTTATATTAATTGTAACTATCTCATAAAAAGTAGCTAAAATAAAAAAAAAATTGTTGATCTAAGTAGGAATTGACTTAAGAAATTTTTTTTTATATTACTTGTTTTACGTTTCCATTTCTTTCCATATGCTTTTGATTAATCGTAAATAGGAATATTAATTAGTTCGCGTGAAAAAATAGGAATATCATGTTGATGTTTATGCATATTTTGATCGTTCCATAGTTCCAAAACAATTTTAACAAGCCCTTTTTTACATGGTAGCATCCGCAAGATTAAAAGAGACCCGAAGACAGTACTGTTTTTTCCACCTAATGAAGGTGTCATCTGCATCCCTTGATCGAGGTTCAAAATTACGAGATCCGTCGCCAAAGGAAGAATTTCTGATTTGAGAATTCAAAAGACGCAAGTATAATTTAAGATTTTTCATGGAGCTTCAAATTTCGGTGTACCTGATTAAATTTTTATCATAATAACGAAAATATGTTTAAAGGCTATATTTCTAACATGAGATTAATGCCAGCAAATATATTGATACCTAAATGCATTTAATTAACGAAAAATTCTATGTAATTAAAATTTTTCATAGCATCTTATTAAAAAAAAAATTAAGACATTTCATGAATTCATGGTTATTAAATAAAAGGAAATAAGATGTTAAATAATTCACATACTTCTGCAAAAGATGCAATTTTAATGTTTTTATACATCATTATATAAATCATTATACGTAGTATAATCCAAAAGTTCGGGGACAAGGTGTAGCAAACCTTACCCTTGATAGTTTCCAGCACCGAAGCACATCCACCTCACCTTGGAGGCGATACACTTCCGTAAGCGTTCGTATAACTTCTGGAAGCCATTTTTAACAGCCTCCCGTATGACCTCCTGCGATGCTACATTCACTTCATCTGATGACATAAAACGACGTCCCTGTAAATGTTTTTTCATTGAAGAGAACATGCAAATGTCACACGAGTCTAGTCAATAGGGTGGATCTGGAAGCACGTCAGTGCGCGTCTTGGCGAGGAACTCTTTTACCAATTGGGATCGATGTACTGGTGCGTTGTCATGTAGAAGATACCAATCGTCACTCTGCCAGAACTGAGGCCGTTTGCGACGAATGTATTCCCTCAAACGACGTCTTCGATAAGGATGTAGTCTCAGCGATTTGTTCAAGTGTTTGGCGACGATCTTTTCGAACAGTTCTGACACCAACGCAGCATTTTCCGCGTTCCGTGAAGTCAAAGGTCGTTCAATGTGTTTATTGTATTCGATGGATTCTCAGTCCTCTTTAAAAGACCTTCACTATTCGTAAGCCTTAAATCTCGCCATGGTAAATTCAACATACACCTTACTTAGCATTTCCAAAATCTCTATTAGTGTTTTACCTAAACGTTGACAGAATTTAATTGTTCAACGCTGTTAAAAAAAAAAGCCATCTTTCTTAGATCGTGGAACAAAGTTAATTAGGTTCGGAAGAGATCAGCTGCGCGTGCAGTTCGGTCATATGACATGGACTAAACCAAGCTGGCCAGATAGGGAAGGGTTCAGAGAATCCATTTCAAGGGGTTTAACATTAGGTACTTGCTTTCGTCGTCAACGATGGCCTCTGTCCTCGAACTTTTAGATCATACTACAGTAAGACCCCGCTTAACGCGTAGGATACGTTCCATCAAAGTAGAGCGTACTGCGAAACAGCGCTAAACGAGGCAATCTTAACATATAAATAATGGGGTTAGGGAAAGATAGATAGAAAATTGGTTAGGTATTAAATTTAATAATTATGCTATTTTAATAAAAATAAAATTAAACATTCATTTCTTACAAAAATAAAACTAAACATTTATTTCTTACAAAAATAAAACTAAACATTTATTTCTTACAAAAATAAAAACAACATAAAAGAATACATACATATAAAAACAAATAAAATTCTAAGTCAGTCAAATCATTCAGTCTATTCTGTGTTTCCAATTTTCTGCCTTTTTGTCAAGGAGGCATCTTGTTGAAGTTGCCAAATTCAATGCAGCACTAATTTGAGATTGACGTTCACCAGAATCTAATCTTCTAATCACTTGTATTTTAGTTTCCAGTGAAATGCTTTTTCTGGTTGCTTTCTTTTCTTGTTTTTCATTATCACCCATGATAAAAACTTAAGATCATAATATTTGTCACTGTATTAATCGTTATAGTATTATATAAATTTATACTTGCAATAATGTCAACAAATGTTTCAAATGATAAAAATGCATCCGTACAGTACAGCACCAAACAAGAAACACAACTACACTGTTTCGGATATGTTACGTACATATTTTGAAACCTACAATTTCGGGGAATCCCCGTAGAGCTGCGAGCGATTTCGGGGAATCCCCGGGTTGAAATTAAAGAGCGCTAAACCGCGAAACAGCGTTAAGCGGGGTCTTACTGTACGTATTTATATAGTTTTCTTAGAAGGCACTCTAAGATGTCCTCCACCTGTGCCAAGGGAAGGTTCACCCAACTTCTCCCGAAAATATCTTCAGTTATATGGACTTCTCTAGAAATGGTACCTATACGGATCCTTTTCTTTTGCTTGACTTTTTGAAGAGTCAATGATGTGATGGATCTTGTCCAATTTCTTCAGTCTCCAAAGAATAAACAACAAAATAATATTTTTACATGTACTTATGTAATCAATATATATATATATATAGTCTTATTCTCTACAAACAAGAGATAACATCCAACAATCACATTCGAAAAACATATATATATATATATATATACAGTAGAAAGTCGTTTATCTGAACGTATATTATACGGACCAATTTTTTTTTGTCAGCTACATGTACTGTATATGAATACGTTTTCAAACAGTGCAATGCTCAACAGTTGTTTCGCGAGAGGCCAAAAGTGACGGAAAGGTCACTTCAGGTCAGGGATGTTTGGGAAATTTCAGTTGAGTGATTTGGTAAACATCTGCGCAGAATATTAGGTCAGTTTGCTTTCAAATGAGGGGGTGTATATGCTGTGGCCAGATTAAGAAGGCGAAAAAGGCTTCAATGACGATCACAGGGAGGAGAATACCGACTTTATCCAATCGATTCCAGGATTTCAAGAATGCGATGAAGAAGACGTAGAAACCTGGATGGCATGCGATGCAAACGCGACTCTGTGGATTTCAAATGCTAAATGATGATGAGATTGTGACTTCCGTGCAAGAACAATCCGACCCTGTCGACGATGAAACGGATGAAGACGAGGACAACAACGAAAGTAGCAAGGATCCATCAAATGCTGACGCGTTTTCTGCGTTAGAGACAGCTATGGAGTGGTACGAAAAACAATCAGAGTTCTGTCCAACTCAACTACTGCTGCAGAAGAGAATCTGAGACTTTGCAGCGAAAAAACGAAGGTGTACAATGGTACAGCGAAAAATAAGTGATTATTTTCCTCAATAAAGGAAAATTTGCGACATTTTGCTTTTTCTTCAAGCATGTGATGATTTTCAATATTCGTATAGTGTCCGGTTTCATATACTGCATGGATCGCATTCGGTTATCCGAACAATCACGTATCCGGTCCCAATTGATACGGATAAACGACGCTCTACTGTATAATTATATTTCTTTAGTTAGAGAGTTTTTTTTGTATTCTTTAAAAATTCCTTTAATTGCAAGAAAGAAGTTTACAGAAAATTAAAATATATTTTCGACAAAAATAAACTTAAATCATGACATCATCTATGAGATTTAGACTGAGAAATTTGTATTTCCTTAATACACAGAAATTACAATTTTTGTTTTAAATAGAAACATTTTTTGCTGTCAAAAGGTTAAAACATTCACAGAATATTTGCATATTTTTTACACTGATTTTACACAATAATGTGTGCATTTTTTTAGAATGTCTGTCAATTTTAGAGTACTATCGTAATTTTTATGAACGGAATATAGTAAATGATAATTTTTAAGATTTTATATTAATTCTGTTCATCTAATATCAACTTAGATTAACACATAATTAACTTATTTTCAATGTAGCCCAAAACTTCATGTAAATAATATTAACTAATAACTAAATGTAGGAATTTTTCACCGAATTAACCATTAAATGCATATTGATGTCACACACAATTGTCTAATATTCCAGTTCTACTAAATTTTATTCAAAAATCTGAGAGTGCGTTTCCGAACGCACGTTGATAACAACCATAAGCAACAAATCATGCATGAAAGAGAAAAGATGTTATTTTTGGCGTGCAAGTTTTATAATTTTCTTTACATTTTGAATATAGTGAGTGATATAGTTCAGTGTGTTACTTGGAGATATATTTTCAGTTTTCGAGTTTCCTATAAAGAACTGACCAGGGGCGGCTCTAGGGCCGGACAAACCGGACCCATGACCGGGGCGGCATTTAGACCGAATTTGAAAAATACTTATTTTTGTTATGGAAAAAATTAATATCAAAATATTTTTTAAAATATTATTTATACTTTGGAAACCTAGCTATTTTAGAATATTAATATATTTATAAATCAAGTGTGTAATAAATAAAATGAAATAGCTGAATTACTATTTTAAACTTAAGGATTACTCACTTAAATGGAGACTAGGTTATTTTAATGTCAATGAAATTATTTTGTACATTTCGCAATTTAAATTACTCAATTTAATGCAAAAATATATATTTTTCAATCCATATACTCTTAACTATAATTATGGATACATATCCATAGTTACAGTTAAGAGTATATGCCTCATGGAACCCCTGGGTTCCGCGGAACACAGATTGGGAACCACTGCCTTAAGGTATCAATTGGGAGGTATTTATGATGCTTTTAGTGTTTATGATAATGCTGAAATAAGCAACTCTATAAGAGATGAGGCGTCTGGATTCTTAAATTCTATTAAACAATTCAAGTTTTTATGTTCTATAATTATTTGGTAAAAAATCTTAAACAGCATAAATCAGATAAGCAAGCTATTGCAGACAAACGATTATGATCTCTCTCTCTACCATCTATTAAGAAAATCTCAAGATATTTTTTAAGTATTTTCGATCGGATGTGGCTTTTGATGAAATGCTCTGTGATGCAAAAGAACTGGCTGCCGAGATTGATATCCCTGCTAAATTTCAGGCGACGCAGCCGCGTCATAGGGTTCGACGGGAAAATGTTAATTTTGATTATGATGCATTGAGATGATCCAGGGGAAGATCCTAAATTAAAAATTCAAGATAGAGATTTATTTTTTTACAATGAACCAAAATGGACCTTAGCTACGTTGACTATCGAACATGAAATTGCCGAACAAATTGATTAAAAGGAATTGACCAGAAAGCATTCAGAATTAAAAGTCAGAAAAAAAAACCTCTTGTAACTTTTTTTATTTTTGTGTTTGAGTTTTTAATAAATATTTATATAGTAAATTATGCTGCCTTTTTCTTCGCAAGAAATATTCAAGTTTTATTAATGCGTATTTATAATCAATATTTATCTTTTTATTTATTTTTTTCTGGGGAAAGGGACGGCATTCTTCATTTTCGTCCGGGGCGGCAAAATTGCTAGAGCCGGCCCTGAACTGACTTACCTATTAGGTAAAAAAAAAAAATAATCATCTGTTGCCAGGTAAGCCGTCAGTGTTTACTGTTGCATTTGAAAATTTCATTGGATATATGACATATTTTTGGGACATATTGTATGTTACCAAATGTCTACATACAATTTTTTTTCGAAATAAATGCTTAATATTGTTACCTGGAATTTTTTTATTTATAATTATCATCTGTTGCCAGGTAAGCCATCAGTATTTACTGTTGCATTTGAAAATTTCATTGGATATATGACATATTTTTGGGACATATTGTATGTTACCAAATGTCTACATACAATTTTTTTTCGAAATAAATGCTTAATATTGTTACCTGGAATTTTTTTATTTATAATTATCATCTATTGCCAGGTAAGCCATCAGTATTTACTGTTGCATTTGAAAATTTCATTGGATATATGGCAGATTTTTAGGACATACTGCATGTTACTAAATGTCTATATTACAATTTTTTTCGAAATAAATACTTAATATTGTTTACCTGGATTTTTTTTATTTATAATTATCATCTGTTGCCAGGTAAGCCATCAGTGTTTACTGTTGCATTTGAAAATTTTATTGGATATATGCCAGATTTTTAGGACATTGCCAAATGTCTACATAAAATTTTTTTCGTAATAAATACTTAATATTGTTACCTGGATTTTTTTAATTTATTTTTTTATGTAACCTATGACTACATTCCTATAAAAGACGATTAAATAAAAACTCAAAACAAAAAAATTATGAATTCAAGGGTTAAAAATCAAGTCAATTATTGTTATATAGAGGCATCTCTTCCAAAAAATATTCAGCTAACGTTTCTGCTTACAGAATCACTTAAAGTAGTGGTTGAAAGTTTAAGCTTGGATTTTTTTTTTTTTTTTGAGTGTTCAGTTGTATATACATCAAATCACAAACGCATCAAGAGTTGTAAAGTATGATTTATTTTGCAAAAAGAGGGAGAGAAATAAACAAACAAGGAAGCAGCCAAAAATGTCCGGCCAAAAACACAGTATAAAGGGTGAATATGTGTTACTATATAAACATCACATGCATTCATCCATACACTTGTCCCGTTACAAATGGCATTTTTTTTATAATTTTTTTTCTCATGATTTTTTTACACTGTATGCTGAAAACGCACAATTATAAAAACACAAACACATGTAGATACAGAGAAAAAAGGGCCTGGGCCTAGATCAGGCCCAGCCTGACTAGTGGCCGGTGCTTCCTGGACAATCACAGGCCGATGTCATTTCGAAACAGATATTATTTTTTAAGCATTTATTATACATTCGTTGCTTTCTTGGCAATAGTCAAAACACTTCACTGATTCATTTCATTCTAAATTTGGGGGAGAGGGTGTAAATCACAATGTTAGCATGGAACATGCTTCTGCAATAAGTAAATCGCACATAATTAAACATGTAATCTTGGAACAGAGCCAATTTTTAATTAAACTGACCGTTAAAAGTTGAAACTTAATTGCATTTTATTAAGTAAAAAAAAAAAGATTTTTATTTATTTATTTTTGCAATTTTATTTTACGTAATCATCTCTTTTGTGCACATTTTTAATGGAAATATAGGTTTGTTTGGGGTAAGATGAATAAGCGCTTTCCAGAATTAAAATTTCATTTACATTCTTCAATATTCATTTGATTTTTAAATAATATACAAATTAGTGATAATTTAAAAACTTACAGACCACATGAATTGAGGTTGAATTTTAGCAACACTTTCTCGGTAGGTTGTTCGTTACAGAAGCATGTTCCATGTTTTATAATTTAACAAATATTTGTGTAAAAAAGTGAAAATTTCAGAGATTACAGCTGGAAATCTCTTTCATGGACAAACAAAGACAAGTTATTTCAAAAAAAAATTTTAATACTTCTCCGATACAAAGTATTATACTTTTATTTTAATTAATGATTTGTTTAATGTGTTGGTGTCTCTCACATTTTTCATGTTTTATTACAATGACCAACTCAATCTTTTATATTAGATTTTTTTTGATATATATATACTATTGTTAATATTCTAGTTTCTCTCTTTTCTAGATAAAAATAACAATAAAGTGATTTTACAACAAGTATACAAATTTATTCGTAAAAATGAAATTGAAAAGAAATTTTCACACATTCTGTAACAAGACACAATATCAAAAAAATAACTCTTTTGCACTGAAAAAATTATTTTTCTTTAGACAAATAAATCAGATATTATCTATCACAAAAAATACATGTAAAACATTATAAAAGCTTTTATATCAAACATTTACAAAAATTCAGAAATTGAATAACATAATAAAATTAATTAAAGGTTTAAAAATTATTGCATGCATGTATCAAATGTAAATGAATACCATATTTTGAAAATTATACAATTCTTGTTATTCTGAATAATAAATGCACACAAATTACACTCATTTTTAGACATTTACTACAATTATAGATAGAGCCAGAACCTTTCCAATTGCAAATGAGAAAAATTTTTTTTAAATAATCATCCAGAAATCATTATTAATGAAAAAGTACAAGTTCTTGAAAAATCATTTTAATACAAGAAATTTTAAAAAAAAATTTTAAAAAAAGGTTGCAATTGCAAATAAAAATATAGTTAAAAGAGTAACATATTTATTCCTGCAATTCATTCGGAGTTTTGTACAAAAATAAAATTAAAAAAAACCCAGAATTTTATTCTTTTGCAAGTTATCATTCAATGAGTTCAAATATATTGAAAGGATCAATACTAATATTACCGTTAACCACCCACTAATTATGATAACTAATACCAAAATTATAAATTTGCATAACGATTTTCAAAAACTGTTTCAGAAAATTATGCAGATATCGGACTACACAGAATATTTTGCATATTAAAAGAAAAGAAAGACAAGTCTATGTAAAAAAAATGAGAATATAACAGCTAACTGTGCTAAATTACATACGTATAAAAATTGCTAAACTAACAGATGGAGTTTACAAAGTTCTAGTACAAAAAGAGTAGAAATAGCCAGTTTTTATTATTTAGAAATGTTATAAAAGTATTTTTAAACAATAAATATTTTGATGTTAGTAGCTTCTAAATAAAAGATGTATTGTATAACTCAAGCAACATTTTTTAGTAGGACGTTAAAATGTTCTCCTTATATGTCATTCAAAATGCTTTTTCTATAAAAAAGTTAAAATGTTCTTTAAAAAACTTATAAATAAAAGGTAGCGCTCTCTTACAACTCAACATAATAGTCAACAAATAAGCTTAATCTATACATTTTGTAAAAATTACTTGAATTAAAAACGTTGCTGCTTGAGAGTGTTATTTGTTGCTGTTAAGACATTTTTCCAGATTTAAAACTGACGTTCAGTTAAAGTTATTATTAACTGTAAGAAATTTTCTATTAATTTCATTTTAAACGTACAAAAACACATCCTTATTTAATAAAAAGTAATGCAATATAATAATTTTTTTTATGTATTAGTTACAGAAATATAGCTCATGGACTGTAGTTCGTAAATTATTATTAAGTATTCTATTTTTCCATTTACTCATGTGAAATTTTACATGATTATATTAATTTGTTATCCATAGAAACACTACTTGTGTCTTTTAGAAACGTAAATATATTTTTAACTGCTTTTACAACACCAAAAAGAAAAGGAAAAAGAAATCAAGTATTTAGAATTGCACCAAATTACAAAGTTTTCATTTTTCGTTATCATTGAATTAAAATTCTAAAAACTTGTGCTCTTTAATTTTCGTTTCTATAATTATATATTCGATGTGTGAAAAAAGAGCCACTGATAAAGCAGCTAAAAATTGATACTTGTAAATATTTAAAAAAATTATGTACATATTTTTATTGCATATAGATTACAAACTGTAGTAAATCGAATAAAAGGCTTATTGCATGTTTGGAGAAAAAATAAGAACGACAAAATAAAATACAAATATGTTGTATATTTTAATGAAATTTACGTCAAATATTATAAATCCCGCACCTCTCTTTAGAAATTAAAATTTCCATGTTGCATTTTTGTAAGAGTAACATATAAAAAAAAGACTCGAAGAAAAACATATTCCCTGCAATACTTTACAAAAGCTGCTGGAATAAAACTCCTGTCACAGTTATTAAGATTCAAACAGCAATTTACCTGTATGTAAGGAACTTATTAAAGAAATTCCAGTAAAAAATCAGCTCATATCAAGTCTCTATGAATCCTATTAGTCGCATATTTTAATGAAAAAAAAAATCATTCCACTCTTCTTCATCACTGCTGCGTATAAAAATTCATTCAAAAAAGCATAAAAAATTTAAAATACGAGAAATAGAAAAGTTTAATAAAGCTGTCACATATATTGTTCATTTACAATATGCTCTAATGAAGTTGAAAATGGACTGGAACAACAAAAATGAATAACCTTTTATAATGCTTCATCAGATGGAATAATTACATAAACAATGATACTTATTTTAGCTATTTATAATTAGATCTTTGTCCAATGTCAATAAATGAGACACAAATTTCTAAACATCTTTTTAGATAGTAAAATACTCCAACATTAGTGCTATTTTTTATCCCATAGAAAAAAAACACATTTTATTGCACTTCTTATTCCTGTCTCAATTAATTTTTTTTTACCAACAAAAAATATATTTAATTCTTTAAAACAAATTTTTATATTGCTTTGCCCGATGAACTTTTCTTGTTAAAAGGATAAATTTTGCGTTTATAGATTTCCATATTTTTAACCCTTTTATAAGGCCATTTTTTTTCAATTCCTACTACTAGTCCACACTCTCTCCTTATATATATATATATATATTTACATATATATCTTGTTCAAATTTTCAATCGTTAATAAAATACTTTTTATTCATCCACTCAAGTTCAAATACATTTCAAATATTAATTTATTAATTAAATTATAATTTTTTAGTTTTAAATTTATTCTGCGTTATTTCTGACGAAGTTAGAACTCGCAACAACAGATGGCGCCTGTAAGTTTTTCTAACAAATGTTTACTTGGCTTAAATTTTTTTTATGTAAACTGGTAGTGGTCGACACTTGATTTTGAAAGTTTTTTTCAAATATTAATTCATTAATTAAATTTAATTAACTAAAATAAAATTTTTCTTTGTTGATCTAAGTACGAATTGACTTCAAATTTTTTTTTTATATTACTTGTTTCTAGTAATGTTATGTTAAAGCAATTCAATGGTAGAACATTTTATGTTTTGCATTTCTTTTTTATATCGCATTACATTATATTTATAAAATATAATTTACTAATATTAAAATCTACAAAAAGAATTACAAATAAGATACATTTCGTATTCAAAAATTTAAACATATTACTTTTCATGAATATTTAAAAAACAGGGATCAACACAGAGTGGAACATTGCAAGTTGCACAAACGACTCTTCTCATACGCTTTAGTAGAGCACAAACGGCAACGCCCATTTGGTTTTGTAAGTTGTGACAAATGGTCACCAACTTTAGTCAATGGTGCGTCATCTGGAACAATTTTTTTGTCCTTTGTGCTTTAGACTTGCAAATTCAGAAATGAGTTGTGCCAGCCGAAGTGCTAATAGCAGAAATCTAAGGAGGGAAAATAGCATCCCATCGATGTTTAAAAATTAATGAAGTTGGTAGGAAGTATACTTACCACACAGCCTTATAAAGAATTAAAGATATTGAAAGAAACATGCATTTACTGTTATTTAAATTATTTTAAGGAGCATTTTTTTCTATCTGAAAATATGTTCTGAAAATTGGATCTTGTCGAATCATTGTACGAAGATACTTGTCAACACTTCCTTTGAATTCATAGTTTTGGTTATGGTGTTAATTACATTATACAGAGAAACACAATTATTATTTGTATAAGATACAATAAGCAACAAAAATACATTAAAAAAAATAATTCAGGTCTGTTTACCAATGGCGTGAAGGAATTTAAATCAATTATATATAAAAGTAAGTTATATGTAGTAACAAAAGAATAATTAAGACAAATAAAAATACTTTTGAAGTAAAAATATGCCTGGCAGTTTTTAAATGATAAAAAAAAATATTGAGCTATATACCATATCCAATGAAATATAACCTGACTAAGAAATCAAAATATTGCATTGCATCAACAAAACTGATATTTTCTGCTACACAGACATCCTTCAAACCTTTGGCAAATATAAACCCTTTTTCAATGCACAAAAAATGATTAATTTATCTTTAAAAGAACAAATACAGCTTTATTTTGGTGGATATACTCACAAAATGTTTAATTTCATTTTTAATAAAACCTCAAACATTCACCATCACTCAAACTCACGCGGTCATCCAATCATTCCATAAATGCTTACAGGTGCACTAATCTTAATTCTTAACTCAACATAACTTCATACATAGGACAGACACTTATAACCGGGTTTTTTTCCAGCGTGCTTCGCAGAACGAGGCATGCTGAATCAGAAACAGAAATAGCTCTACAAACTTCGCTCTAGCCAGACATTACTTTTCACTAAATCAAATTTTTTTTATCTATATTACTTTTCTCTGCAAGAAACATAAGAGTTTTTTTTTAATTACTTCGTGCGAGTTCCCTTTTCATAGTTCTAACAAATGTCAATATACAGTAACAAATACGGCGGAAACTGCGTTGCTTCATCTCTGGATTCGAGCTGCATTTTTTTTCTCTCTCAACAAATACAACAATCTCTCTCGTCAAAAAAGAAGTTTCTTTTTCTTTTTCCTCATCAAATAAATTATTCCATTTTTTAAATGGGCCCTCAGTTCTTTTTCTAGAACTGGAATAACATCACTTTTAACAATGGCAGTGACAGAGCTATTTTAAAATAGTTTTTTTTTTTATTTAAATTCTTCAATTTCTTTTTTTTATCAGTTTCTCTCAACAAAAAAAGCAAGTTCACACATGTCGACCAGCCTTATCTTGAACAGAATCTTTCTACTTCCTTTTTTTCCCCTTTTTCATTCAGTTCGAAGAGTAGTCACACCCTAGCCATAGGGAAAAATATCGGATGGAGCGAGTTTAGCTGTCGTATTTCTTCATCAAAACCATCTTTTTTTTTTTCTTTTCATCATCCAAGAACTGGAACGATTGCCTGATGCCTGGCTATTGGCCACCCATATCACATTTTCGTTTAAAAATGAAACATTTTTTCAATGAAGGTCGAAACAAATCTTTGAAATATGATACGTAAAAAATGCACAGAATGATATTTTCTTTTTGGAGAGTCATGTCTTTATTAAGTAAATTCGTCTGATAATGTATAAATACTGACACCATTCGGAAGAAAAAAAGAAACATTGGTGTTGTTCACGCCGCGAGCGCTTCTTCATAATAGGAATTTTTTTTTTGTCCGCTTACTTTTTGGATATCACATGACCACTTTTAATATGACCTAACAATTTACGCCATTCTTCCGAATTCTCAATACTTAATCAGCTTTTGTATCGCCACTGGTTCCTTATACTTTCAAGCACCAGCTGAAGGTTCATCCATGGAATATTTTTTATTTTACTTTGATCGGAAGAAAACTATTTTATTGCTGAAGACTCCTCCTCTGCTCGTAAACACGATAAGACTTTGATATCACAATTGGTTAATTCGTTAGTGAAAAAAAGAACAAAATATGGTGATCACTATTGCTACAGCGATGAGAATGGTGTGGAACCCAATAGCCTCGGGAAAACTGCACCAGAAGCACTTGCCCAGATCGTATTGCTATTGTGTTGTGTATCAAAAGAGGAAGTGAGCACCCTTACGTTTCGTTTTTAAGGCTAGTGTTGAGAAACAGAGGCACGTAGAACATCTTGCTCTGGACCACGAGGCTGGCCGTCGCCTGGACCTCCGGGATACAACTGAGCAGCTCCGTGAATCGTGTCGTCTGAGTAGGAAACCGGTGCTCCACGAACACCTGGAGGGCCTTCATGTAGCGATCGTGGATGACTTCCAGTTCTTTCTGGTCTTTGATTTCTTCTGCAATCAAAATAATTCACATTAATCTTCGGTATCTATAACATTTCAGTATGTATTCATATTATATCTTAAAGTAGGGTCTTCAACTTTTAACGCTCGACGGCCATATCAATAAATTCACAATGATCAGCGAGCTACATTAATAAATTTACAATGCTCTTCGGGCCACACGACTGTCAATAAATAAATAAAAATAATAATAATAATGTAGTCAGGAAATTTAAGTAAGAAAAAGAGGTTTGTTGTACAAGACTACATCTGATTCTAAGGGAAGAGATGAAGTTACAGATTTGTATTTATAAATCAGTTTCCAAAACGTTAAATGAGAGTCGAATTAAAATACTTTGCGTATTAAAGATAAGAATATACCTTTTTTTCTGAAAACTTCTGAGATTTGTATGCATAGTTCGGTTTTTTATATTTAAAAGTTATTTATAAGATACAATTA
>BMAV01000009.1:0-13842 GCA_019973955.1 Trichonephila inaurata madagascariensis | reverse complement strand
TTATTTTCCCCTAAATTTTTTAAAAAAATATAAATTAAGCTTAAGCCAAACCTTTATATTATTGTAAGTAATTAAATTTAAGGGTTTTCCTGTAATGTTTTTTTTGCCCAATTTTTTTCAAAATTTTTTAAAATAGAAGAATGTGAAAGAATCCTTTAAGACTGTTGAACATTTACAAGGAAAAAATTATATTACTTTGTTTACGGCAGACGTATATTTGTTTCATTTGTGTCAAATTACCAGTGGCCCTTTCTCTGTTTCCGTGGGGTTTTTCCGTCTTATAAAATTAATTGCCTTCCTTTTCATACTTGCGTTACAATGAACTCGTCTTGATGCTGTTACCAATATCTTTGACGTTTAGGTGGTTAAAAAAAGAGTATGCAAAAAAATTTACTAAATACGAGCTGCCAACGATGTTTACGATAGGCTGAATACTAGAGATATACTGCGGAAGGGAATGTTATCGTTTAAGTAGCCAGAATGGGCGGTTAAATTTTTTCTTTTGAAAGGGGTGGAAACTCAATTTCCCCCATCCAACAAAAGTTTTGCCCTCGATTCTAAGCCGCACTCGACTTTCAATAGCAGTAACATTGGAAAAATAGTGCGGCTTAGATTCGTGTAAATGCGGTTTTTAAAATTTAAAAAAAGCTATTTACAATTTTTGGAGTCATTTGGACTATGTTTTGCAAATTTTCATTTTTGGTATTTTACAGATCCATTAATCTTAAATAACCTAACTAATACTCCTTGTAAAAGCATTTAAAATGTTTTTAATACATCAAACTTTTGAGTTAGAAAATGCCTGTGGGACTGGCCTGGGTTTTTTCTCTTTGTGAAATGAATCGTTTATAACACAAAAGTTCCCATAAATTTCTCTTACTCTTTATAGGTTTCCTCAGTACTGAAGATGCCAGTGCAAGAGGAAATTATGGATTACTCGATCAAATATTAGCTTTGAAATGGGTTAAGAATAACATTATGGCGTTCGGAGGAAATGCATCGGATGTCACCATTTTTGGAAACAGTGCTGGTGGTGCTTGTGTAGGGTTGCATCTCATTTCTCCAATGTCTAGAGGTAAGAGATGATATTAAGCAACTTAGAATAGAATTTTTAATTAATTTTTACATCTTATAGAGAAAATTAAAAAAAAAAACAATTTAAAGGTTATAAACTGTATTGAAATTAGATTACACTGTGGTCACCCAAAAGGCAATACTGAGAAGGGCAAGAGATATAAAAGCCAAATTTTTCAGAGAGATAACACTTGGAGTAAAGGTATATATATAAAATGTGATAATATAACCGTCTGCGAAACGAGGAACACAAGGAAGTGTTTTGAGTATTGCCGCTATGGCTGGCAATAACCACCAATACACGTCTCAGTATTGAATAAAAGAGGCTTTAGATATCTTGTTGTGAGTAGGACAGTACATGTTGCCTTTACACATCGTCAAAGTTGATCTGGTGTAGCATAAGTCGAACCAGTCATTCCCCAATCGTTAATTAGACGTGTTCCATGCATTCTGGTATGTAAAAAAAGTCTTTTTTAATATTACATCCCACACGTGGTCTCTAGTTGTCCTGTTGGAACGTACCCACAAGCAAACTCTGACAAAGGAAGACAAAAGGCTTATGTAAAATCTACAGCGCTGATTGTTTATTTTACCGGCAATATGTACACGGTGGGGGATAGAAGGCAAATGCTACCCAAAACCGTAATAACCAATGTAGAGCAAGTATGACTATGTATAAGGGAACATCTGAATACCCTCTTTCCATGTTATCTCCAGACACTAATATGACCATAATAGTGTGGTATGAATAGCAGTAGATCCTCGTTATTTGTCTTTAGAGGCAGTGTCTTACTATTCAGTTGTACAGTGCACCATTGCAGAAGCAAACATATGTGGTTTTGCGACAAAGTTAGTCTTAAGAATTCATGACTTACGAATATTTTACTCTGCTACAAGCCACGCCGAACTTTACTTATGGACATAGGCTGATATGTAAAAGAGCGTGTTTCTCTCGTCAGGATTCCGTGATGTGACAGAGCGATCCATCTATCACTACCATGCGCACAATATGCATGTGACCACGCGTAATGGTACGACGAGGATGCAGCAAACGATGACATTGGTCAATCACTCCATCCTGCATTCATTGATTTCAGATCTGTCTTATTGTTTCTTGATTATTTCCTACATGATCACCTATTTCTGGAAATTAGCAATCTCGAATTTTCTATTGGTAATAATTCGTCCTCAATCGAAACTGTTCTCATTTTTGTTCGGGGTATATTGAAGATTCTCACGCGCAAAAAGCCCCGCATGAAAATTTCCGTCCCAAAGGGCATTCTGTTCTTCCTTCATATGGCACTTATTAATGGTTCTACAAGCACCAATGATGTGAGATGACATAAAATGCTAATCACGCATCGTCGTACATACACTTTGGAAATTTCATACGGTTTCAATGCTTTCTTTTAGTATTATTTCCCGAAGCAGGGTAAAAAAAGCTAAATTTTACAGATTTTATGTTATTATACGTGATAGTACAGATGTATCATTTTAATTCTTGTAAATTTTGAAATATTACCTCTTCACGATATTAAAAAATGCTTTTTTTGCAAAAAATTCAAGATAAGTTTTCAAAGTTGGCAAAATCGCTTGATTTAATTGGGGAAAGGAAAGGGGATGAGGGAAAGGATAAAAGGGAAAAATTTTTTTTATACATAAATGATGTTTGTGTTTATACACATTTTTTTTAAAATATTTAAAAAAATTCCCTTGAAACACTTCTAAACACTTATCTATCTTACAGTATTTAATTTTTTTAATATAAAACTCGTGAATTAACAACTTATTTAAATGGTAATTTTTAATTTTTGTCTTTCTTTTTTTTAAGTATGTGCAAATGAAATGAATTAATGGCCAGATTGGAAGTTTATTTTACCTTGTTTATTATAGGTTTATTTTCGAAGGCGATTGCTCAAAGCGGCTTTTAAATCCCCAAATTTGGAAGTTTGGGCCGTGAAAAAAGAACACCAATTTTTAAAAGGCCCCCGAGAATTAGCCCGGGGGCCCAAATTTTTTTAAAAAAATTTTTTTTTTTGTTTTTTTCACAAAGGAATTTAAAAATTCCCAGGGTGTGGGGGGACCCTGACAAATTTGGGGACCCCAAACTTGTGCCCCCTTAGAGTTTTTTGTATATTTTGGGGGTTTAAGCAAGGGGGGGTATTTTAGGGGTGATACGGTGGAGCGCCTGAATTAACAAACGTGGGATCTTTGGATTCTTAGGGAAGCAACTCGCAAAAACCTTAAAAATTTGGTTTGTTGTTGGCAATGAAAAATCAGTTTCTCCATCTTACACAAATTGAAACTTATATCCACTACAATATACATTTTCAGTGAACCCACTGGCATAGCTAGCCCGAGGGGGCCCATGCAAAATTCTGGGACCGGGGGGGATTTTTTGGAAAAGCCTGGTAAGGTGATACGGCTGATATGATCTGTGTGGGCTGCGGGGAAAAGGTGGACAAATTAGCAAAGAGAGTTGTAATTTTTCAAGCCCTTCTCCTCCATCTTTTTTCTTTCTGAATTTCACAAGCACTTAGAAACATTCTCCAGTCTTTCCTGTGGTTACATCAGTCCCTCTCGTTTTCAGCCATCTGTGCAAAATATCGATTTCAGCTGATTCTGTCTAGTTAATCGAGTTTTTTGGATCTCTAGGATCTATATCTATAAAAACCCCTTTTTGTACTCAATTATTTTTGGTCAACGATGTTTTGAAGCTTGTCCTAATCTCCTGAGGTCAGCAAAAAAAACGCAATTTAAATTTACCCCAATCTTTGAAAAGTCTTTTTAAGGGTCCACTGATAAAAAAAATCAAGACCTGTAAAAGGGTTTTGGCTTTTGTAAAAGGTGAATTGAATCTATTTGCTCATATGACGTCACTTTTTCTATTATTATTGCGTTTTTTAAAATAGTTATATATATTTAAAAATTACACAAACTTTTTTTGCAATTTTTGGGCGAAGAAGTCAAAAGACCAGTATCCAAAACTGCCGATGGGTGAGATATATATATATATATATATATATATATCTTTAATAAAAAAAAATTTTGATTACCTAAAATCGAGGATCAGATAATTGAAAAAACTGAATTAATATTTAAGTTATTATATTCAAATTTTACCCAAATTTTTTCCCACAAAAAATAGAATAAGAATGATGCTGAATCATCAAAAATTTCAAAATTATTCTTCCATTAAAAAGACCACTGCCGAGTGGTCAAGTCCGGAACCGTGGCTGGACTATATATGTCAGGGTGGGTTTTTAATGGATGGGGGGTCCCATCCATTTTTAAAAAAAAAAAATCCATATCAAAAAAACATTATTTATTACCCAAATCTAAACAACCTAAAAATTTTAATAACCTGTTTGGCAATGCCCAAAGGGTAAAATGGGAGAAAACGCGGGTAGACAGAGATAATTGAAGATTTAATTATAAATCGGATATATAACTTTTCTCTTGCGTCCTGGCAATACACCTTTTTAATATTCTAAATTAAATTTAATTATTAAAATTTAATATTAATTCTAAAAATTTTAATAATAGAAAATTTTAAGTTAATCTAATATTCTGACACTAACCAAATTTTAAAATATCAAATACAAATGTAATCTTAAATACCAGAAAATAATCTTCGAAATTCTCAAACACATGGATAAAAAGTCCGAGATAACCCGGATGGCGCTCTGTAAACCAGTAACCAGGCTTTCTAGGTACTAACCCTTTTGCGAAATGAAAATTTTAAGTCGATCCGACCAGAAACAGCTGAGTTATCGAGGGGGAGTAAAGCGTTTGTAGTTTGTTTAAAAAGGGAAAAACGGTTTTGTTCTGATTTTTTTTTTTAATGGGTAAAAAACCGTGCGGGTTAAAGGATTGAAAATGTTCCCCGGACTCTTGCCCAAAAAGCAAGATTTGTCGGTTTTGCCGATTTTAAAAACGGGCGTCCCAAAAAAAAATGACGGGGAACGCCGGGAGACCTGTAAACCGTTGGGGAAAATGGAGTGAAGTGACAAAAAAATTTTAATGAAAGATCGTAAAATGAAGCCCTAATTTGGGGAACACAGATATCATATGGAAGTTATTTATTATCCTCCATGAAAAAAATTTAGCATGAAAAGGTTTTTTCCCAAATGGGTGCCCGGGTTGCTTTCGATGGAACAAAAAAGCAAAGGCGATGATTCAAAAACTGTTTATCGCTTTCCGCGACAAAAAAATTTCTTTTCGTCGTTACGTGACCAAAGAAACATGGATACATCACTACACTCCAGAGTCAAACGGCAGTCATCTAGGGGGGCGCACACTGGCGAAAGCCGTCCGAAGGGCCGGAAAAAAAGCAGCTGGCAAAGTCATGGCGTCAGTTTTTGGGATACGATGGCGTGATTTTCATGACTACCTGAAAAGGTAAAGATTAACAGGATTTTAAAATTGACTTTTGGTGCGTTTAAAAGGAAACAAAAACGACCGCACATGCAGAAAAAAATCCTTTTCCAAGAAATACCCCCCACAAGTCGGAAAAAAAATGGCAAATTGAACGTTTGGGCTTTGATCTGCTTCCCCCCCCCCATACCGCCAGATTTAGCCCCCATTACTGGCTCTTTGCTGATCTTAAAAACCCAGGAAAAAGATTTGCCCCGGGGAGGTCATCGCTGAAACTGAAGTTTTTTGGGGGAAAAGAAAATTTTTTTATAAAATGGTTTTAAAAAATTGGAAAAAGGTTGAAGTTTTACACCCTAAAAGGTGATTATGTTGATGAAAAAAAAAAAATTTTGCAAAATGTTGTTTATTGTTAGCTAATTATTGATCCATGTGTTAGTTTTACGTTAATCACTAACCCTACCCTTTTATTTAATCTCCCTTTTTCTAACCTAAAAATTTCTTTAAATATAAGCTTTGATTGCATAATTCGCTTTCTTCTTGGGGGAAAGGTTTCAGTAGAATAATTTTTAAAAAAAAAACCTTTTTCCCCCGAAAAAGCTGAAGTAGGGAATAGACCTTTACAGTTAATATGTTCCCAAAAGACCTATTTTAAAAAAAAAGAATACCTTAAATCTGTCAAATATCTTAAAATCGGGAGTTTACGATTTTGGGAATTTGTGAGTGAGGTACCGGTCTACATAATTTGATGGGGGTTAGTTGAGTCTATTCTAGAAGTTGGGTTTTAAAATAAAGGGTTTTTTAAACCCAAATAGGGTAATTAATCAATCTATTATTAGGGTTTTTTTTGAAAAAAAATCTAGCTACGTTCGGGAAATAAGTATATATATTTTCCAAGTAAAACATAATTTCACACTGCAAACTTTATATCTACTGGCAGAAAGAACCAAAATGATGTTTGAAAAAAAAGACTTTCTATTTATTTTTTGAAAAAAAAAAGAAAGAAAAGAAAAAAAAAAAAGAAAATTTTTTTATTTTCCCTTTTTTGTATCTTCAACCCTTCAGAAATTTCTTAAATTTGTTTTATCGGATATTTTTTCCCAATGAAATAAATTTGTAAAGGGAAATTTTTTGTAAATCACATTAATAGATATTTAAACCCTTAGTTTTACAGGATTGTTTTTTAATTAATTTTCAAAGAATTTGATGTTCAAAAAATTAAATACCGAAAAAAAAGATTCAAAAGGGTTATAATATTCCAGCATTTCCTTTAATATTTTTTGCGTTTCCATTTCCCCCGATTTATGCCCTTTGATTAACTAAAACCCCGGGGACCTCGGCACCCAAAAATTGGTTTTTTTAACAAAATTTCCAATATTCCAAACTTTTTTCCCCTTTTTTTATATTTTTAAGTGGGGCCTTAAAATCTGATTTCTGACCTTCCATGGTAAATTTCCGAAGAGTGTGTTGTGTATATAGTTGGGGGCTATTTATTTGTACGTGTTTAAAGATATTTTTTGCTTAGTGTAAGCACAATCATTCTTAAATTTATGTATATATCATCTCCATCTTTTTCCCAGGTACGCTACCGTGGGCAGCTAATACTTTTAATTTTTTAGGTCTAATTTCATTTAATTTTTTTTCAATACCCCCACTTTTTTGGAATTTTATGAACTACAAAAAAATATTTTTTTCCCCCCTAATTATTGTTCAATCGATATAGGCAAAATTTTGATCGTTCCGACCGGTAAATAGTGATGCAATCCAATTAAATTTCAAGTGAAAATCCCCCCAAGTGCAAAAAAAAGTTGCAAAAAAGGGAAACCCCAAAAAGATCCCCAAACCCCTCTACAAAAACTCTATCCCGTTTTGGTTTACCCCCTGTTAATCCATTTAACCTCGAGAGGCCAGACCATTAATACGGGGGTTTTTCCATCATCATTTAATCAAGCCCCCAAAAATCAGCATGGGCCAAAATCGGTCCACACTCCCTGTTGGTTTTAATTTTTCTCAGCTTTTTAGGGCAAAAATCCGGAAGAGTTTCGCCTTATATCTTATTTCCAGAATGACTCCCGGAAACCCATGTTTTGCCAATTGACGGGGGGTTAAGGAAAAACCCGAACCCGAACTTTTATTCAGGGGGTTCGATCTTTGACCAAGGATGTCCCTTTTCCACCCCTGTGGATTATTTCGCAAAAACCATTGAGCGAAGTGTATTTATGTTGACAGCGATTATTTTTTTTGAATAAAATCCCATTTCTTTTTTTTTTCTTTTTTTTGTGAGTCATATTTTTTTCGTGTTTCCCTTTTTGGTAATTTTAAAAATAACCTATTTTAAAAGGTTTAAAAGGTTTTGAAGACATTTTTTGCTAGTAGATAAAAATTTAAGGTTTACAATTAAAGAGAGATGAGTTTAATAAAAAACAGTGTGTGTGGGGACAGTGTTTTTGAAAAAATTTGATTTTTAAAAAATTTTGTTTTAACCCCAAACTACCGCATTTGGGTTTTTCGAATTTTTTTTGTGCAATATGTTTTTGAACCACTACATTGAAAATTAAGGTATATAATAAAAAAAAATACCCCAACTTTGGGAAATTTAATTTGTTGAGCCAATTAATTAAAAAAAATCCCAACTGTAAAATTAATTAAAAACATTGTTCATTTAATTAAAAATCAAATCGTTTTGCAAGGTCTTCTTAACATACAAAAAAAAAAACTCTTACCTTTTAAAATTTAAAACCGGGAACAAAAATATTAAAAACCCCTAAACCCCTGAAAACCCCGCAGCTGAAAACGCAATTTCTGAAATAAAATTCCCCTTTCCCCCGCAAAATGCCTATGAACCCCAAAGCCATATATCGTGGAAGAGTGGATTTCAAAAAATTTTCCCTTAAGTATCATCAGAATATTCGTAAAAGGGTTTTCGAATTTTAAAGGAGTGATATTTTTAAAAATACCTGAAAGATAAAGGGTTAAATGGAAGCGTAGTTTTTTATTTGATTACGAGTGTGACTGGTTAAATAGTAGCTTTGTAAGGTGATGTTTGTGAAAAAATCATCTTAACATTGTGAAATTTGGGCCCGTAGCTAATAATGTAATGAAGGGTATCAGTTTCCCACATTTTAAAAAATACGCGATCAACCAAGTTATAGGCAATTTTTAAAAAAAAATTCAGAACAGATATAATCACACCTTTCACCTAGTCCCAGTTTAATTTGGGTTTTTGGAACATCCTGTAAATAAAAGAAAAAATTTTTTTAAAAAAGTTTTTTCTTACTATTGGGATGTGCTTTTTTGTAAGTTTTGTAAAAAGAAATCACACAAAATATTTAACATTTCGGCAAATTATAATACGTCAATGTCACTTTTTTATTCTTTTATGTTATTATTATTTATACTGGTATGTATTTAAAAATAATTTTAAATTAGTGTAAATATCTTTCAAAAGTGTTATACAAAGATAATTGTTTTTTAAGAGATATAACACGCTCCCTTTTTCTTATGAAACTCGTCTCTTTTAAATCTTAAGCCTTTTAAACACTAGGAACTTCATTTCTATTCTTATACTAAGATGAAAATCAATACCGCAAATAAATGTTTCATTAGCAAGAAATTTATTTTGAAGAAAATTTTTTTTTTATTTTGATCAAGTTGTTTAATTGAATTATTAATATAATTTTATTTAGTTCCCTCTATATTATTTAAGTGGCAAGAGCCATTCCACGGAACTGGGGGTTTAGTTTTTTTTTTTTAAGTCTGCAGTTTATATACCTACATGTGTATTTGTCGAAATTCCTTTTTAAGCGTTTTGTGGCCTTTTTTCCAGAAGACTCTGGAAGATTCCCTGATGCTCCAGTTTGCCCCCGTGGCTGATGGTGAGTTCCTGCTTAAGCATCCCACCACGATGCTCCAGCAAGAAGGCTCTCTCAGCCCCGTTCCTGTTATGGTGGGAGTGACAAGGGATGAGCTCGAAGTATGGATGACGAAGTGTTAGTAGCAATGTCTTATAGCTAGCGAATATTTAATTTAAGAAATAAAGTAGTTTTTTTTTATTAGATAGAAATGTGTATTTTGCAATTGATAGAACAGTAGATGAAGGTACAGAGAAAGAAAAAGTGTTATACAGGATGAATTTTTTTTAAAACTGACATTATTCAAAGCCCCTTGTAACTCGATCTCACAACTGAAATATCACCAAACTCGTTACGGAGACTAATAGTGATATGGGTCGCCCATCCTGTATAGTGGTTAGCGACGCTGATGCGGTGCCGCAGGGCCTGGGTTCGAATCTCGGAGAAGGCATGGATGCTTGTAAATGTATAGTGCCTTCGTGGTCTGGGGAGGGGGGCACTCTAATAGCCGTCGAGCCGCAAGTCTTCTCGTGAGGTTGGTGGAAGTGTAAGAGAGGTGGAGGCCCCTGACCACCCCAGGGTATTGTCGCGATGAAAATCGTGGGCCTTGATCAGATGTTACTGTCGATCACGTGAAGCAGACAACAACATAATGACATAATTCCGTAGGAAAAAAATCTCCGATAGGGGTACCTATGGAGCTATTATAGCTTACCAAACTAAGAATTAGCATAAAACACAGGTATGAAAGCAAAATCCAAATTTATGTTTTCATATGCGACAGTTAAGCTAGTAATTTGGGGTGTAAACACAGATAGACAGCTCCCGAAGAATAATATTCTTAGCTGAAGTAAATAGGAGACTCACACACAAAAAAGTTATAATTATATCTTAATCCTCCCAGCCCTCTGTTCTTAAAACCCAACACAGAACAGCAAAGGGTCTTTTATTGTATGTGTTGAAAAAAATGATTGAAATTAAAGAAACAAGTACGACAATTCATTTGGGAAAAAGGATTTAAAAAGTTGTGTCATAAGAGATGACAGCACAAATGTTGAAAATTTTAACGGGCGGAAAAAGGAACTATCGTTAGTACACATCACAGGCAGAGTGGAATTTTTATGTTATTTTGTTGTTAATGCCACTTATTTGACGTGTCAATCGAACCCCAAAAATTCATCGTAAAAGGGCGGGGTTACCTGTCATTAGATTCTTTGAGACCATGCAGATAAAAATCCCATTTGCTTAAATTAATTAGGGATAAAGAATATTTTTAAAATTAAACAAAATTTCAAAGCCAAATGGGGACTTCTGAAAAATTACTTAGTTTTTAAGGGGAATTTTTTAAAGAGATTTTTCAAATGACAAATCAAAACCTTTGTTGGGTTTTTTAAAATCAAATTAAATTTTTTATGTAAATGATCAAATAAGCGAGGAAGTAGGGGAAATCGTTTGACGGATTTTTTTAAAGATTTTAAAAGAAATTTTGAATCAAAAGGTTTATATAACCTATTTCAGCTCCCCAAAACTATTGTTTCCTTTTTAGAGAATACAATTAATTTCCCAAAAATATTCCCAATTAATTCCAAATCAACCCCAATTAATTCCCAAAATATTTCTAAAAAATATTATTTTTATGAGTACAGAATATGAATAAATTATTTTTATAGGACATACAATACCCCCTTTTTTTTATTCACCTAATTCCTGAAATAACATTACAAAATTTGAGATTATCACGTCTATATCGTGTGGTCATAAGCACACACACTTTTTTTATACATATTTTATTATTTTTTCCTTTAGTAAACTTTTTTTACGCATTCTGTAATGCTATTAGTACTCCTATTGGTGATTTTTGGAACTATTTACTGTTTACTGAATTCTATTTTCCATGTCATCGTTTTTCTCCATACAAAGAAATTTGATGCCATTTCTTTTGTAAGTTCGAGCTACAGGTGGGTCTGAATACTATTGGTTTAAAAAAATCACCCTGTACTTATACATTTTAATAATGTTTAATCTCAATCGAAAATTTAAAGCATTTTATTTCCTTTAAACTTTTTTCAGCAAAGATTTATCTAATAAATTGTACGACTACTTTTTATCATTTGTGAATGCAAAGTTTTGTTTTGTTTAAATTGTTGTTGTTAAATATTGCTTTCGTGTTAAAAAAAAAAACCTCACTAAAAATTAAACCTCCCTTACGCTCATGGATTAATATATTAATCTCAATTTTTATTCTTACAGTCATCTAAAAAAATCAGGAAATGACATAGATTTAATCAAGTTTTAGGTACAAACTTTGATATTGTTCCTCAAACCCTTCAAGGACTAATCTAATAATGCAGCAAATTCAAATTAATAAAAATTTTGTACTTTTTAGGTTATTTAATTATTTTTTTCTATGTAACCTTTTATATAAGGCCGTGGGAATTATACTTACCACTAATTTCATTAATTTTTAAATGTCAATGGGAATCTGATTTGCAATTTGTGCTGTTCGCACGACAACTGATTCGGGATTTTAAAAGTATAGGGCGACTTACAAGTTCCTAAGCAGCAAGAAAATTGTTCTAGATTACGTATAATCGGCGAATAGTGACCATATACCAAAACTTGACAAAATTATATATATACACACGTAGCCCTTTTTTCAAAGTCTCTACTATTAGTTCACACTCTCCTTTTATATATATATATATAATATCGTTAATAAAAAATACTTTTTATTCATCCACTAAGCTCAAATACATTTTTTTAAACTTGTAGTGGATGACACTTGATTGATGTTAAAACATTCTTTCAAATATTAAATCATTAATTATATTTAATTAATGAATAAATCGTAACAAAAAAAAGTAGTTCAACACCATATATAAAAAGGAAAATTGCTCGTTGTATCCCTGAACCGCAATGTATAGCACATTGGATTTCTTATCCGAAGGTCGTGGTTTCGAATCCCTCCTGGGATGGCCTAATTTCTGAGCATCTGATTTCTTTTTTACTATATCATTTTATTAGAATAATTAAATTTAATTAATGAATATATAGTAACAAACAAACAAAAAGTAGTCCAATAACCTATATAGAAAGGAAAATGGAAAATTGTAAAGGAAAATTGCTTTCTACTTTACCACTTAATATTGTGATTCTGTCATATGTATATACATATTTATATTAATTGTAATTATTTAATAAAAAGTAACTAAAATAAAATTTTTCTTTGTTCACCGAAGTAGAAATTGACTTAAAATTTTTTATGTATTACTTGTGTTGCTGTATTAAAACACAAGAGAATAAAATACGTTTATCAGCTTGCAATGTCCCACTATGTGCTGATTCCTGTTTTCTGAAATTTCATGTAAAGTAATATGAATAAATACTTAACATTTTCGATACAAAATATATCTAATTTATAATTTCTTTTATATATTTTAGCATTTGCAAATTATATTTTATAAATATTTTATGTACTGAGATATAGAAAGAAATACAAAACATAAGATGACCTGCCTTTGAATAGGCCCCATTAGGCAGTGGTAACATAACGATAAGCCACCCAAAAGGTCTTGAAAATTAAATTAATTTTATGTAATAATGTGGGTTGTATTTCGCATTTTATAAAAGGTACAATTAAATAAGCGTAGCATAACTGTATGACGAAAAATATTTGAAATCGGAAGAAACATAATTCAAAATTCCTTTTCAAATAAACCAGTTCCTAGTAAAGTTTTTTTATATATATATATTTATAAGTATTATCTTCAATCAATGTATCAACTTTATCAATAAGTAGGTGAATCTACTACATCGATCACAAGGTTAGCGTTGATAACTGTGTGATTTCTGGATTTTCAAGGCTAAACGATGCCATGTTGAATGCTTGAAAATAGAAATATTTCGAAATATTTCTCGGAAAATTCAAAAAATTGTAGCTTTATCTTTTATTAATTGGAAGAAAAAGATGTCGATATGAATTAAAGGAAATTTAACATTTCGCTATAAATATCACACAAAATCATAATTTATTTTAAATTTTATAGATTTAAATATAAACATTATAGAGATTCTTAGAGAAAAATTGCTTACGTAGAAGAACAATTTAAACTTTAATTCGTTTTCACATGCTTTAAAGAATATGAAAATTTAAAAGTAGTAATAGAGGAAAATGACTATTTAAAATTGTGTCAAGTATCAACACAATAAAGGTATCCGACTACCCAAAAATAGTGAGTTTTGTACAAATTGACAAATTTCTTTTTTTTTTATGATTTTCTTTTATAGGTCATTTTATTAGCTTTATAAAAATGCCTAGTTTATTATTTTCCATTCTATAGAACAAAAATTGTAAATGTTTTAGTAAAAGCAAATGCCACTACTTAAAGCAAAATGTCATACCTTAAAATGCGTTTTACTTAAAATGTGTGTTTTTTTTAAAAAAATGCTCAAACGGGGACAGTATTTCTCAAAAAATTTTGAAAATAATTAGCTGAAATTTTTTTTTTGTATGTTCTGTATAATAGTGAAGTGTTTTAATCTT
>BMAV01000008.1:0-31990 GCA_019973955.1 Trichonephila inaurata madagascariensis | reverse complement strand
AAAAGATTTATTGCAATTTGGTAGTACGATAAATTATTATATATCACATATGTGTGTGTGAAAGAGAGTGCGCATGCGCTTGTATAATTATTAATTATAACTGGCTGTTGGTGATTTCAGTTTTACATAAAGGGTTCAAATTAAATTAAAAAAAGAAAAAAAAATGCAAAATTAGCAAAAGCATACATTTTTTTTGTTATTGTTGTTAAATAATAGTGGATAAATAAAATAAGACTATAGAAATATATTTTGGTTACCAAAACTTTAACAGCAGGGGTTTTAAGTGACGTACACAAACTTTTTTTTTATGGGAGGGGTTTACATTTAAAAATAAACACGTAAATGAAAACGTCCAGATATAATCTTTATGCTAAAAATTAAAACTCTTAGTTTATGGGAGGGGTTTGAGCCCTAGACCTGTGCTTCTTAAACTTTCAATATTTACGACCCAATATTCAATCATAATTTTCATCGCTCTCCCCTTCCATAGAAATAAAAATGCAGAAATTCAATAATACTATACTTTAAAACTAAAGATACAATACGACTTTAACCTCTGAAGTGCTACCGGCGTATATATAAGTCTCACTCAACCTGTGCGTCAAATTTCCCGGACGTATATATATGTCTTTCCGAAATACGATCTTTTCGGTGCACTGCTATCCATAAAATTATTCCGAAGGCTTTGGAATGCAACAAAAGGACAGTGTTCGCGAAGGATATACTTATATCAGAGGATTTCTTAATTATATTCATTTTCTTCCTCTCCTCTCCAATACATCACACACGCGCTCTTATGTGGCATTGGGAAGCGAATCGCCTAACTTTTAATCGCCATTTAAGGGAGTATTTATAAGCTTGTTACAAATTATCACAAGATAAGTGTTGAATTTTGTGCATAATTTTATACATGACAAGTCCAGGGGGTCACTGATAATTATTAAATTGTTCTTTACTTGGTATTGTTAAATTAATTATGAAATACATTGAGCAGTACTGATGCATTTATAAGTGTATTATATCAGTGTAAATGTTAATTTTATTTTTTATTACGTCAGAATGCATTTTGTTTGTTTATTTTCAGTAAATGAATAATTTTTTAAATAATATTTTGCTTTCGACTTTTCAATATGCTCGCGCCCCCCTCGTAGAGTTATCACGCCCCCTCTAGGGAAGGGCGTGCCCCACAGTTTGAGAGAAACGCTGTCCTAGACCCCACCCTTGTGTACGCCACTGTGTGTTTTTTACTAGGCATAAATAGAATCTTTTTGATAGTTAATCTGTTCATACGAAAAAAGTACCTACGCAGTAACTGATATCTAACTCAAAATAAACTGCCTGCCACAAACTGAAAATAACTTGCTGTCTCCTCTCTCTCTTCACAGATGTCTAATTGACTTCAGTTACACATTCTCATGTCGAGTGGGAGACTGATTGCTTCTCAAAAGGTTAAAGTCGTGAATATATATTGCCTAGGATCAATAAAAAGTTTTATAAATTTATTATGTTTGTCGCGTGATGCAGTGAATTGATAGGATGACAGTATTGCAGCAGTTTATTGACTGACAATTTTTATGCATTTATTGAGAGCAATTTCGTGTGATGTCTTTTTCTATTCCTACTGTTAACTCACACTCTTTCTATATTTATTTTGTTTGTTTTACATTTGTTTGTTTTATTTATTTATTTATCTTGGTAGATTTTCAATCGTTAATAAAATACATTTTAAAAGGGTACTCTATTGAGCTGAAATTTAATATACATGATTATTTTGGATGACAATACAATAATTTAATTATAATTAACAGAAATTAATATATTAAAACTAATTATTTAAAGAATTACAAATACAGCCACGTTGGCATCATTTTTGGCTAATTGTGTCAAAACTTGAAAAAAGGGTTTTTTTTTCATGTTTTAAAGCATTCAGTTAAACTGAAATTTTATACACACGATTGTTTTGGATGACAATACGATACTTTAATGATAATGAATAAAAATGAATGACCACTTATTGTTGTGATTCTGTCCTATGTATATACATATTTATATTAATTGTAACTATTTAATAAAAAGTAGCTAAAATAAAATGTTTCTGTGTTGATCTAAGTAGGAATTGACTCAAATTTTTTTTTTTATATTACTTGTTTTGTTTTGTTTTTACTTTTCAAAATGACGTTAAAAACATCAGATGTTGAATCAGCATAATCTAATATTATTGCATGTTTCTATGAGTAGTTTATTAACAGTCTTAATACTTAGAATAAAGAGAAAAAAAATTCTTTAAAATACATAAATGCAATACAGGTGAAGACATTATTTTTCATTAAATAATTAATGAATATCAAACTTTTCATTAATACTTTACTATAATTTCGGTTGACTAAAACGTTTATCTAATTTTTGAGCTGTAGCAAAAAAGCAGCTTTTTCTGTGTGTGTGTGTAAGATAAATATCAAAATATCCACTCTCGGTTTGAGCAATCCTTTCCCTGCGTAAATAAAACTTATAAAGTCAAATTTAAAATTAATTACTTATTTTACTTTCAATTTTAAAAAAAGCACCTCTCTCTTTTTAGGTTTATATTATTAAACTGTATACCATTCTTACGATCGTCGAAAGATAAATATAGGTGATAATCCAATAAAGATATTCCTATGGAATAACGAGAATAGATCTTTCACACTAAATAGAAATTTTTTTTATGGAATATGCTCTAACGGGAGGTCAGGCGTTATTCATTTACAGTAAAAACAGTTTAACATGAAACTTAGGGAACTGAAATATTTTTTCGTGTTAAGCAAGAAAAACATATATTCAACAAAATTAAGTTTATTGGAGTACATTTACTCACATAGATGTGTGTATATACGTGTGTGTTTAATAAATACCAATGAAGAAAAAAAACATTCTCAATAACTTAATGACGTTTAATACAAAATTTTCAAGTTTTTGAAAAGCAAAAACATTTAGTGAGTTTTGGGAAAATAATCTGATATTTTCTTTGCATTGTCATTTTACCATCAAATTGTTCTATATCATCCATTTTTATTCATTTCACCATTGGAATGTGCGTCTAAATAACTGCGCATACTTTTCATGATGTTCTAATTTCGGATGCTGTTGCATGATTTATTTCATTTTCATCGCTGGAATCTGCATCAATGATATATTCTGAAGAGCTTTGTGAACAAACGTAAAAATGTGTTTATATGCTATCGTGGGGCAGTGCATACATTATCAGCATCTACTGCAACGAATTTTTCCAATGATACAGTAGGACAGTAAAATATACAGATGCTCTTCACAAATATTTTATTAAATATTTGGTGTTTCTGTACTTTTTTCTTTATTCCCAGAAAGAAATTTTTCGAGTTAAGTGAAA
This sequence comes from Trichonephila inaurata madagascariensis, assembly GCA_019973955.1. Lineage (NCBI taxonomy): Eukaryota > Metazoa > Arthropoda > Arachnida > Araneae > Nephilidae > Trichonephila > Trichonephila inaurata. The sequence goes on along the minus strand of BMAV01000008.1, from coordinate 28,605 downwards.
AAATGCATGAAAATACATAGTAGTTTGTTGTGACCGTTGTATTATTTCGTGTTAACCGATATATTATTGTCTTAAGTGTTTTGCGTTAACCGTATTTCACTCTACTTAAATTCAGATATCTTTCTTTCCTATTTCTGTGTTTCTTCAGATGTCCTGGTACATTTTGTCTTGTCATTTATACTTTTACCTTCCCCACTTCTGATTCCCAAATGCCCTTTACTGTCGTCAGCCATTATAAATGATCTGCATTTGTGAGGGTATGTTCGACTATATAATAGTTGGAAACTGTTAACAATGTATTCTGCCTAGAACTGGGGTGGGCTATTGTTTTGGCTTGAGGCCTGTGGGGAAACCGGGACGACAGGAGGGGCGCACCTTCTTAAAATAATTGAATTCATTAGTTAACATTGCATTTTAGAAAAGTTATAAATTGTACTCCAAACAGCCTGCAGGTTAAAAAGGTATCCGACTGCGTTCGGGGAACCGTGATTTTAAAACGCATAAATGGATAATTTTCATGATATTTAGTGTCACTTAGATTAGAAAATGTATATAAAATTGTTTTAAGGACATTTGCAAAAAAATTTATTTAAATACAATAACTTCGGCAAAAAAATTAACTTAGAATAACTTGCTTTTTCAAATGTTCTCCTTTGAGTGAAAAATGCTTCTATTATAATAATATTTTGCCTGTATATAGCTCAGATCTATCTACAGAGGTTCAATATGACTTTTGAAAATTCACATTATTTTCAGAGTTACAACCCATTGAAATAGTTATCGGCGTTTTTCTAAATTTATCCTCTCTGTTGTCCTAAAACATGGATAAACCCTTCTAAGTTATATATTTCAAAAATTCTAGTTGAGTCTAGTCTGTACAGAGTCTGAGCTATATAAAGGCAAATATTGGTAAATAGCAGCATTTTCACGAGAATATTTGAAAATGGATCATTCTAGGTTCATTTTTTGTCAAAATATTGCACTTAAATAATTTTTTTATTGTAATACTATTCTTAAACAATTTTATATACATTTTCAATGTAAGTGACACTAAATATCATAAATTTTATCCATTTTATAGCCTTTTGCAAAAATCAAGTTCAAACTACAATCGGATACACTTAATATAACCAACTTGCATCTATATTTACACTCGTTGATCTTCATGCAAAAGCCTGGCTTACAAATATATGTTGATCAAATATAAAGAACATTTTCTGTTTATTGGGTTTTCACATTTTGTCTGGGAGAGCTGCAAAGAAATCTTGTGGGCCGCTATTTGCACGCCAAGGCTTAGAATGCTAAGGCCCTTGTTGAGCTTTAAGGAGCCCACTAGGATCGGGCCAAGTCGTTCAGAAAATATTCCTTGAATCTTGATGAACTGTTTAAAGTAAAAAACAGTATGTTCGAAATAAGTATAATTTTTTCTACCATATTTTTAATTATGTGTATTATATAATTTTAAAATATATGCTCATGTGATAATAATAACTCCTTAAATATTATTAAAATTTGAGACTAATGGCAACAGCAATAAAGCAAAATAGAATAAGACCTTCGAATTGGAAAGACACAGGAAATCATCCATCAGGCATCTTCAAATTGGAAAGTAACAGTAAATTATCTCATTACTTATACCTAAATATAGTCTAGGTTGACCAAATATGAGAATATTTATTTCCTAGAACTTGAACTCATATTATTATTATCAAAATGAACTTCATAATGTATAAACAAAAGTTCCTTGAAAAATAAAAATAAAAAATATCTCAGTTCATTGCACCGTGATAAATTCAAACACCCTTGAACTAAAAGCAATTATCTTATCTGTAATTACCCGAAATCGACTTTATGGACCGAAGGCTTATGGCAAAAAAAAATCACCCCCACCGTTCCGCTAGATCTTGCCATTATGACATTGTCGATTAAGTTTGAACAACTACCTTCATAGTGTTAAAAAAGTAGGTTATCACTACCTTGTTATAGTTCGCAGTGAAAGTGACATTAAATGAGCTGTTCTATTTGGTGGACGCTGAAAAAAAAGGCAAATGTCGCTTTCATGGATCTAAGCTGCAACAGTTCACCAGTTTTTTCGAATTTCGTGAAGTTTGTTCTTCAAGTTGTGTACTATGATGCCACTCAAATAATTTACAGTTAAATGTGATTAAATATTATTTCTGGATAAAGGTATCGAAGATAATTTTCAAGATAGAGGCAAGTGCATGCCGTTCCCAGCCAAATAGAATCGAAAAACTGAAAGAGCATAAAAAGAAATATAAATGAGTTTAGGCTTAAGTCTACCAAATTCGAAAAACTGACAAATCGCCATTTTTCTGACTAGCTGAATTTTGCGTCTATATGTTCTTTTTATTTACAGAATTTGTTTTTTCAACTGAAGTTATTTCTATAAGTTAAGTTTGGAAAGATTATAATTTAAATATTGTTAATATTTTGAGGTATCATTTTATTTGCTTAAAAGTTTGGTGCTTGGCGATTATTTCGAACTTTTGCTTAGACAAACAAGCAAGTTAAAGGAAGTGTGTTTAATTGGATTGTTGTTAAAATTTATTTTGAATTACTTAAGTATATTCTATTATAATTAAACTCTTAAACGCGTTATTTATAAATAAAATATATATAAAAATTGTCTCGAATTTTTGTGAATCTGGCAACCAGTATTTAAAAAGCCGTTTTCGTAACTTATTAGTTGAATCAATTCATAAGCAAACATTTTGAATAGGATTTCAAAAACTGAGTAGTTATGATTCAAGATATAGTTTATTAAAGCAAATAATATTGCTATGCGATTAAATTTCGATGCTAATTTCTAAAATTAGAAATTTACGCAATTTCCTTTTCATTACAAAGCCAAGATAAAAATTTTGTAAATTATAAGAGTTTTTATTATTAAATCATAAAGTTTTTCTGTCTCTCAGACAACAATGCAAAGAAATTGAAACGAATAGCTTGAAATTTTGAGTGCTATTGCGTTGCTCAGTCTTTATCTCGAATATTAAGCCACGTGTCAACAATTTGCTCGGTGATTCGCTTCAATTGGTCGAATAGGTTATGTAATTCATTTCAGGAACAAAAGGTTAATATTTTATTTTCTAATTTCAAACACATCTCGTTAAGTTTAACTTCTAGGCATTCTTATTTTTTAAGAATTAATTCAATCGGATTTGAGTTAAAAAAAATTTCTCTTTTAAGACAATTATTTTAACAAGTGTTTAAAATTAACTAGGCAATGAGGGTGTGGCAAGTAATAAAAAATGACTAGAAACATATCTCTTTCGTAAGCTATTTCGCCATTGCTCCTACTTAAATTGTAAGCCATTATGATAAAACCACTGTATTTTTTTGTACTAAAGGAATATATATATAGTCAAAGTAAATATATTGATAATCATATGTTAATATTATATTTAATGATAGATAGTTAAAAAACCCCTAAAAAACATTATCAAAACATAAAAGTAAGGAGTTTTCCTTTAAAAACAACAGTATTCAAGACAGAGGGTTGATTGTTTTTGATTGAATATTAACGTCGCACGTTCAGCTACACGGGGGTTTTTGGCGACGGACACGATTTGAACCATGGTCAATGACGTGGACACTTGACTTCGACAGGGGGGATTAAAAATATTAGATTTTATTTTTTTAAATTTTATTTAATACAAATACAGTGAAATACGTTTAACGCGAAAACGCTAACCCGAACACTAACACGGCATGTTACACGAAATAATGCAGCGGTCCCGGCAATTCTTTATGTATTTTCATGTATTTTTTTTCTCTCTTAACAAAAAAAATAATTCCTTTTTGGGATGAAAAAAAACACGGAAAACACTTGCCGCACAGGTTCACATCGGAAGAATTGAAGCAGATGATGATAATGTGTGTACAAATAATAATTATGACGAAAAAGACATTTTGAAGTTTTTTCCCCAAAACTCAAAAAATTTAAAAATTCCGACGACGAAAATTAAATGAATAAGCAACTCCTGTTCCCCCACCATCCGAAATGAGAAACATCATGAAAAGTGCGCGCAGTTTTTAGACGCGTTTCCCAAAGTTGAAATGTATAACAAAATGGGAAAACATCGCATTTTTTTTTTACAATTTGATTTAAAATGGCAACGCAAAAAAAAAAATATCAGATTTTTTTCCCCAAAACTCGAAAAAGGGTTTTTTGAGTTTTTTAAAAACCCCGGAAAATTTTTTGTATTAAATTTCATTGAAATATTTTTTTTTCCCCATTGTTTTTTATTAAATACATGACTATATAAGTATTTATGGAAAAAAAATGTACTTAATAAACTAAATTTTGTTGAATATATTATTGTTATTATTTTTTTCTTTGGTATTTTTTTAACACAAAAAAATTTTTTGCCCCTAAATTTCGTGTTAACCGATTTTACTGTACCTTCATTCATCAAATAGCATTACAGTTTTTTTTGATTAGTGATTTAATGTTCTCAAAAAAAATTTTTGAAACCATCAGCAATAAATTAAGATACGAGAAAAATTTTATTTGGGAAAAAAAAATGCATATTCGTTAACTAAAATTTTTTCATGTGATTGACTTTTTTTTTAATTTGAAAATTATGGGTTTTTTTAAATCTACAAAAAATTTTCCCCAAGCTATTCTATGGTAGTTTTAAAAAAATACTTTATATTCAAAAAGACCCTGGGGTATTGTCCCCCCATTTGCAAAAACCAATGCCCCGCCCCCTTTTGTAAAAAAAATTTTTTTTTTATTTTGAAAAAATTTTTAAAACATTGACGGGAATAAACCATCCCCCCCTTGTAAAAGATTTAAAAAGTAAAACTTTTAAATTAAAATTTAAAAAACACAAAAAAAAAAACTTTTTTCCCCTCTATTTATTTTTCTCAAAATTTCCCTAAGGCTATTGTAAAATTTAAAATTTTAAATTTTTTCCCAAATGCATATTCAATTTAAACCCCCCTATGCCTCTGGTAATATTAGATATTTCCGAAAAGTAATTTTTGCAAAAATCTTTTTTGAGACCCCTTTGCTTAGCATCGACCCACAATGCGCCGCCAGTCCCACTGATAAAAAAAAAAAAAAAAAAATATTTTTTTCTATTGTGGAATTGCTCTCTGCCAAAAATTTTGTTATCAAAAAAGGGATGCTGTAAGTAGACAGCAATGGACAATGAACCATCACAATTGTACCCCAACATTAAATTTTTTCTTAAATTGTTATGCTATGGGGAAAATGGGGGTTTATTAAATTTCCCTACTATTATTTCTCCTCTCCCATATATATATATTTTTTTTATTCAATTCAAATTTTCAATCGTTAAAAAAATATTTTTTTCACCCATTCAAGTTTAATACATTTTTTTAAAATTTTTAGGATGACACACTTGATTTTTAATACAGTTTTTCCCAAAAATTAAATTTATTAATTAATTAAAAAAATAAAAAAAATAGAAACAAACAAAAAAAATAATAAAAAGTTGTGGGGTTTTTGGAAAAAACCTAAGGGGTGGCTTAATTTCTTTAGACTGTAATTTCTTTTTTTATAATATTTTTTTTTTGAATAATTAAATTTAATGAATTAATAAATAGTAACAAACAAACAAAATAATAGTCCCAAAACCCCATGTAAAAAAAAATGGAAAAATTCAAGGGGCATCGCTTTTTTTTTGTCACTTTATATTGTGATTCTTCATATGTATATACATATTTATATTAATTTTAACTATTTAATAAAAGTAACTAAAATTAAAAAATTTTTTTTTGTTGACCTAAGTAGGAATTGACTTAAAAAAAATTTTTTTTTATTATTTTTTTTGATTTTTTAATCACTTTTAAAAACTAACATATTTTTTTGACTTACTAAAAATTTTATTTTTTTGAAATTCGGGAAATTTTTTTTTTTGATTGATAGAACTATAGGGGACCTGCTGGGCCCCTTTTTTTTTTTTTTTCCCCCGGCTGCGTGCGCTGCACACCCGCTAGGATCGGCCCGTTTTTATTAAACATTCCAAAACCTACTAAGATTTAAGTTATGGGATTACTGGGTTGGGCTGTCTTGTTACTTTTGATAGTGTTTTTTAAAAATAAACTTAAAAGAACTATTTATTTATATTACTTCCCAGTTAATGAAATTTTCTTCGATTATAATGATTACCTAAACTGGAAAATATCGAACATTATTTTGAGCTAACTGAAACTCCCTAATTGAATATTTATTTGGGTTTCGAAAAGAATTTGCAAACACATGAATGAACTGTCTCTACTTTGATATGGGATTCTGACGTTTTTTTTACTTTACCCACCTGTTTTTCTGTAACAAGATATTTAGGTAGATAAATGTTTTTTTTTTCATTTTTTTTTTTAAAATGGCTCAATTTTCTTGGAATTTCTTTTAAATTTTTGCATGAAGGACCCCTTTTAATTTAAGGGGCAAAACAAAATAGATGGTTTTTTATATTTTTTCATTAAAACATTTTAATTAATTTCACTGTTCATTTATATTAAATTTATCTTTTAAAAAACGTTTTTTTACTTGGTTTGGTATGTGTATGTATAAGTATGTGTATTTTAAAACTGTATTTACCGAATCTAAAAGTGAATGAAACTCGAATGAAAAAATTTTTGTCATCGATTCAAATTTATTCTAATTCTAAACCCGTTTTGAGAAAAAAAAAAAATTGTGTAAAAGGTTCACCCAAAATCTGATTTTAAAAAATGAAAAAAAATTTTTTTTTTTGTGAAATAATAAAAATTAATAATTTATTTATTTTACCAGTATTAAAAACTTTCGGGATATATACACAAGCCTATAATTATTCTGTCAGTATCATGCTTGGGAAAATGATTCATCACCCTTTCCCCCTCAGGGGCTCCCCTTTTTTCGGTGGGTTTACTCTTTTTGGTAAACACGGGTGTCACGCCCCGGGGTACCCTAGTGACCCCTTCTCTATTTTCGCCCCTCCATTTTGTCATCCAGTTTCCCCTTTTCTTCCGGCCCAGCCCAAATACCTATGAATATTTGGCAGTATACCAAATTCTTGCGCCAAAAAAACCCCTTTAAACTCAACTCAACTCAACTCAATTTCATCCCCCCATTGTCACAACTGATTTCGGAATTGGTCCCTAGCGTCGCCTTTTTCCCCACCCCGGTGTCATCTTCCATGCCTTTCCAATGAATTTGCTGTGCAACTTTTTTTAAAAAAGAATGTGTTATATATATAGAAGGTTTTAAAAAAGAATTAATATATTATAGACCAGGGAGGGGGCGAACCTTTATGGGTCGACGTGCCATTTTTTCTGAAGAAGTGTTTAAAAAAGGCATAGACGTGCCGTCAAAAAATTTTTGGGTTTTTGGGTTTTTGGGTTGGGGAAAATAATAGAACTAAATACTAACAACGAAAAACTATTTACTACGAAAAAATACCTTTGTATTATATAGTTAAAAAATTTTTTAGTTAAACGTGCTATTAAAATTTAAAAAATAACATTAGTGTGATTTCTGTTGTTGCAGATTGGTTTTAAAAAATAATTTGTATTATAACTTTTTGAAAGGAATACATCGGGTTGGAGTCATCTTGGGACATCCCCGCGTTCTTCTTCTAAAAAATAACCCCAGTTTTTTGACGGCCCACGATTAAGGGAAAATTTTTCCCAACCCAAATCCAAGAAGTAAAACGAAGCATAGATGCAAATAAGAAAACCCTTTTAAAAGGATAGAAAAATTTAGGGGAGCAAAAGATGGCAATTTAGAGAAAGCCCAGTTCGGAGATTTTGGGTGGGTCGACGGTTTAAAAATCAAGACGCCCACCCGCTAAACTATACAAGGTGCATACTATTGCACACGAGCCCATCAGTCTACCTGAAAGTAACTGAATCATTGAGTATTCCTCCAAGGTAGGAAGATTTTTATTCTGAACGCTAGGGAATTTTTTTGAGATTGTGATTAGGCGGGGTGTAATATATTTATATTGATAAGTGATCTAATTGCGCGGTCTGAGTTATTAAAACGGCGTACTTTTTGGGTTTTTTCTCACTTAATATAAGTTTGTTCTTAAACCCAAGTAATTTAAGTTAAATTCCAATAAAAGTCATATTAAAATTATAAAAATGTCTCATCTCCCTTCCCATAATCCCACACCTCTTTTCGCGGAAACCCAAAGAATTTTTATCGACGAAAGGCTATGTCGCAATCTGCCGAACGGTTTTTAAAAACAATTTAAATTTTTTTTTGCTGTGGTTCCTTTTTTTTTTAAGAAAGGGGTTTTCGGGTTTGTTTCAAAATGCCGTTTTTTTAACCCAAAATGTTCCCGCATACCATATTCCCGAACATAAAAAAAAACACCCCCCTTTTTCGCCTTTATAATAATGCCATGTTTCTGGTCCATCAAATTTAAATTCTCTGTTACACTTACTATCGGGATTTTTTTTTCTGCTGACCCAGCCATGTTAAAAAACTGTTAAAAAACGGGAAATGTAAAACCCAAAAAAACTTTTAAAAAACAGTTGTCTGAACGAAATTGAATTTTTGCTAAAAACAAGCAAACTTTTTCATCAAAGCCATTGTAGTCTACAACGTAACTAAGGCAAGAAAACAAAGGAGTGTGTTTCCCCCACCCCCGACCGATCCCCGCGTTTGTTGATCAAAAAGTGCAATTTGAAATTTTAATCTTAAATCCTCATTTTAACTTTATAATTTCCAATATTTATCTTGACTTTAATTTTCATTGCAATTTTCCAATCTTAAATTTTAACTTTTATAATTTCAATATTTATCTTGACTTTAATTTTCATTACTCATCTTAGAATTAAATTTTTAATATTCAATTTAAATTTAAACTCGTGACAATAAATTTACTCCAATAACTAGGCCAACATTAATAATTACTGTTTAATTTATGCCCACTCTCACTTTTACATTCAGTTACTTAAAATATTTATACACTTAAATATTCTAAAAACAAATATTCTGGGTGCGCAGACCCAATCTTTGACTCTAACACTTCATATGGAGCTGGTACTTCCGCTCCCTTTCTTGTTGAAGCTATAAATCGTATACTTTTCAATTTTCAGGGTCAGTCTCCCTGAAATGAAAACTATTTGAGTCTCTATTTCCATAATATCAATCAATTTATATATTATTTATATATCACAATAAATTTTCCTCTCCATCCCCACATCTGGTTTCAACAAAAACTCCCAATGAGCCGCTTTTAACTCGTTTATTATTATTGTTAGTGCCTTGACTACGCCGCGTTTCCCTGAACCAGATGCCTCCTATTTTATAGCACAATACAACAACATATATATATACACATATTATACAATTACAAACATTTTTCAATAAACTATTATAACAAATAACCAAAGGAATTTTCGCATCTCACGAAGTCATACATCGAAGCAAACAAATGTGTGATTACAAATGTTTTCTTCAGAAAAAAAAAATTTTTAACAAGTCAAAAAGTTCCAAAATTAAATAAACACTCATTGTAGTGTTTGACATTATAACTTTTAAGCATCGCCGAGACTTCCTTCTTTGCAATAATTCTTCCGACCACTTGTTGGAAGATCATAAAAATGAAACAATACAACCTGATTTTTATTTGTTTTCTCCCACATTCACATCAACGATGAGGTGTGTCATCACTCTTCTTTCCTCGGTTGTACTGGAATTTCTTTGTTGTAAGACTTGTAATCTCCTTGTCGTCCTTTCCTTGACTTCCCAACTGTTTTCCTTGGCTGGTCGGGGTTCTTCTGTTCTCGTCGTGGTCTTAAGCTGTATCTTACTTCATTTTGAACTTCTGTGCATTCTCTTCTGTTCTTTCCTGCTTTGGAAATAGTACTGGATGACATTGTCTTTTATTATTATTATTGTTGTTCCCCTTTCTTTTGCCACTTTCTTTGTGGTCACTTGCCCCGACACACCTGATCTTTTAATACCCTATTATATCTAAACCTTTTGTTTTTATTTTCATTCTCAGCTGAACTAGGTAGTGATCTGACCAGTGATTTGTTTTATGGGTCTCTCTGTATTTTTTATATTGATTTGATTGGTTACCAATCCCTTTTGCCTCTAACCTACGTTTCACCGCAGATTTTCTTTCCCATGTGTGACTCATTTACAATCCTTGGTGTACTTTTTTCCGAAGTACGAGTTTCCTGACTTGATCTTATACTATTTGGGATGACAGTATTGCAGCAGTTTATTATTTGACAATTTTATGCATTTATTGAGAGCAATTTCGTGTGATGTCTTTTTCTATTCCTACTGTTAACTCACACTCTTTCTATATTTATTTTGTTTGTTTTACATTTGTTTGTTTTATTTATTTATTTATCTTGGTAGATTTTCAATCGTTAATAAAATACATTTTAAAAGGGTACTCTATTGAGCTGAAATTTAATATACATGATGATTATTTTGGATGACAATACAATAATTTAATTATAATTAACAGAAATTAATATATTAAAACTAATTATTTAAAAATTACAAATACAGCCACGTTATCATCATTTTGGCTAATTGTGTCAAACTTGAAAAAAGGGTTTTTTTTTCATGTTTTAAAGCATTCAGTTAAACTGAAATTTTATACACACGATTGTTTTGGATGACAATACGATACTTTAATGATAATGAATAAAATTAATTACCACTTATTGTTGTGATTCTGTCCTATGTATATACATATTTATATTAATTGTAACTATTTAATAAAAAGTAGCTAAAATAAAATGTTTCTGTGTTGATCTAAGTAGGAATTGACTTAATTTTTTTTTATATTCCCTGTTTTGTTTTTACTTTTCAAAATGAGGTTAAATACATCAGATGTTGAATCAGCATAATCTAATAATATTGCATGTTTCTATGAGTAGTTTATTAACAGTCTTAATACTTAGAATAAAGAGAAAAAAAATTCTTTAAAATATATAAATGCAATACGGGTGAAGACATTATTTTTCATTAAATAAATTAATGAATATCAAACTTTTTCAGTAATACTTTACTATAATTTCGGTTGACTAAAACGTTTATCTAATTTTTGAGCTGTAGCAAAAAAGCAGCTTTTTCTGTGTGTGTGTGTAAGATAAATATCAAAATATCCACTCTCGGTTGAGCAATCCTTTCCCTGCGTAAATAAAACTTGTAAAGTCAAATTTAAAATTAATTACTTATTTTACTTTCCAATTTAAAAAAAGCACCTCTCTCTTTTTAGGTTTATATTATTAAACTGTATGCCATTCTTACGATCGTCCAAAGATAAATATAGGTGATAATCCAATAAAGATATTCCTATGGAATAACGAGAGAATAGATCTTTCACACTAAATAGAAATTTTTTTTGTGAGATATGCTCTAACGGGAGGTCAGGCGTTATTCATATTTACAGTAAAAACAGTTTAACATGAAACTTAGGGAACCGAAATATTTTTTCGTGTTAAGCAAGAAAAACATATATTCAACAAAATTAAGTTTATTGGAGTACATTTACTCACATAGATGTGTGTATATACGTGTGTGTTTAATAAATACCAATGAAGAAAAAAAACATTCTCAATAACTTAATGACGTTTAATACAAAATTTTCAAGTTTTTGAAAAGCAAAACATTTAGTGAGTTTTTGGAAAATAATCTGATATTTTCTTTGCATTGTCATTTTTACCATCAAATTGTTCGATATCATCCATTTTTTTTATTCATTTCACCATTGGAATGTGCGTCTAAATAACTGCGCATACTTTTCATGATGTTCTAATTTCGGATGCTGTTGCATGATTTATTTCATTTTCATCGCTGGAATCTGCATCAATGATATATTCTGAAGAGCTTTGTGAACAAACGTAAAAATGTGTTTATATGCTATCGTGGGGCAGTGCATACATTATCAGCATCTACTGCAACGAATTTTTCCAATGATACAGTAGGACAGTAAAATATACAGATGCTCTTCACAAATATTTTATTAAATATTTGGTGTTTCTGTACTTTTTTCTTTATTCCCAGAAAGAAATTTTTCGAGTTAAGTGAAAAAATGCATGAAAATACATAGTAGTTTGTTGTGACCGTTGTATTATTTCGTGTTAACCGATATATTATTGTCTTAAGTGTTTTGCGTTAACCGTATTTCACTCTACTTAAATTCAGATATCTTTCTTTCCTATTTCTGTGTTTCTTCAGATGTCCTGGTACATTTTGTCTTGTCATTTATACTTTTACCTTCCCCACTTCTGATTCCCAAATGCCCTTTACTGTCGTCAGCCATTATAAATGATCTGCATTTGTGAGGGTATGTTCGACTATATAATAGTTGGAAACTGTTAACAATGTATTCTGCCTAGAACTGGGGTGGGCTATTGTTTTGGCTTGAGGCCTGTGGGGAAACCGGGACGACAGGAGGGGCGCACCTTCTTAAAATAATTGAATTCATTAGTTAACATTGCATTTTAGAAAAGTTATAAATTGTACTCAAACAGCCTGCAGGTTAAGGTATCCGACTGCGTTCGGGGAACCGTGATTTTAAAAAAGCGCATAAATGGATAATTTTCATGATATTTAGTGTCACTTAGATTAGAAAATGTATATAAAATTGTTTTAAGGACATTTGCAAAAAAATTTATTTAAATACAATAACTTCGGCAAAAAAATTAACTTAGAATAACTTGCTTTTTCAAATGTTCTCCTTTGAGTGAAAAATGCTTCTATTATAATAATATTTTGCCTGTATATAGCTCAGATCTATCTACAGAGGTTCAATATGACTTTTGAAAATTCACATTATTTTCAGAGTTACAACCCATTGAAATAGTTATCGGCGTTTTTCTAAATTTATCCTCTCTGTTGTCCTAAAACATGGATAAACCCTTCTAAGTTATATATTTCAAAAATTCTAGTTGAGTCTAGTCTGTACAGAGTCTGAGCTATATAAAGGCAAATATTGGTAAATAGCAGCATTTTCACGAGAATATTTGAAAATGGATCATTCTAGGTTCATTTTTTGTCAAAATATTGCACTTAAATAATTTTTTTATTGTAATACTATTCTTAAACAATTTTATATACATTTTCAATGTAAGTGACACTAAATATCATAAATTTTATCCATTTTATAGCCTTTTGCAAAAATCAAGTTCAAACTACAATCGGATACACTTAATATAACCAACTTGCATCTATATTTACACTCGTTGATCTTCATGCAAAAGCCTGGCTTACAAATATATGTTGATCAAATATAAAGAACATTTTCTGTTTATTGGGTTTTCACATTTTGTCTGGGAGAGCTGCAAAGAAATCTTGTGGGCCGCTATTTGCACGCCAAGGCTTAGAATGCTAAGGCCCTTGTTGAGCTTTAAGGAGCCCACTAGGATCGGGCCAAGTCGTTCAGAAAATATTCCTTGAATCTTGATGAACTGTTTAAAGTAAAAAACAGTATGTTCGAAATAAGTATAATTTTTTCTACCATATTTTTAATTATGTGTATTATATAATTTTAAAATATATGCTCATGTGATAATAATAACTCCTTAAATATTATTAAAATTTGAGACTAATGGCAACAGCAATAAAGCAAAATAGAATAAGACCTTCGAATTGGAAAGACACAGGAAATCATCCATCAGGCATCTTCAAATTGGAAAGTAACAGTAAATTATCTCATTACTTATACCTAAATATAGTCTAGGTTGACCAAATATGAGAATATTTATTTCCTAGAACTTGAACTCATATTATTATTATCAAAATGAACTTCATAATGTATAAACAAAAGTTCCTTGAAAAATAAAAATAAAAAATATCTCAGTTCATTGCACCGTGATAAATTCAAACACCCTTGAACTAAAAAGCAATTATCTTATCTGTAATTACCCGAAATCGACTTTATGGACCGAAGGCTTATGGCAAAAAAAAATCACCCCCACCGTTCCGCTAGATCTTGCCATTATGACATTGTCGATTAAGTTTGAACAACTACCTTCATAGTGTTAAAAAAGTAGGTTATCACTACCTTGTTATAGTTCGCAGTGAAAGTGACATTAAATGAGCTGTTCTATTTGGTGGACGCTGAAAAAAAAGGCAAATGTCGCTTTCATGGATCTAAGCTGCAACAGTTCACCAGTTTTTTCGAATTTCGTGAAGTTTGTTCTTCAAGTTGTGTACTATGATGCCACTCAAATAATTTACAGTTAAATGTGATTAAATATTATTTCTGGATAAAGGTATCGAAGATAATTTTCAAGATAGAGGCAAGTGCATGCCGTTCCCAGCCAAATAGAATCGAAAAACTGAAAGAGCATAAAAAGAAATATAAATGAGTTTAGGCTTAAGTCTACCAAATTCGAAAAACTGACAAATCGCCATTTTTCTGACTAGCTGAATTTTGCGTCTATATGTTCTTTTTATTTACAGAATTTGTTTTTTCAACTGAAGTTATTTCTATAAGTTAAGTTTGGAAAGATTATAATTTAAATATTGTTAATATTTTGAGGTATCATTTTATTTGCTTAAAAGAAGTTTGGTGCTTGGCGATTATTTCGAACTTTTGCTTAGACAAACAAGCAAGTTAAAAGAGTGTGTTTAATTGGATTGTTGTTAAAATTTATTTTGAATTACTTAAGTATATTCTATTATAATTAAACTCTTAAACGCGTTATTTATAAATAAAAATATATATAAAATTGTCTCGAATTTTTGTGAATCTGGCAACCAGTATTTAAAGCCGTTTTCGTAACTTATTAGTTGAATCAATTCATAAGCAAACATTTTGAATAGGATTTCAAAAACTGAGTAGTTATGATTCAAGATATGGTTTATTAAAGCAAATAATATTGCTATGCGATTAAATTTCGATGCTAATTTCTAAAATTAGAAATTTACGCAATTTCCTTTTCATTACAAAGCCAAGATAAAAAAAAATTTTACTTGTAAATTATAAGAGTTTTATTAAATCATAAAGTTTTTCTGTCTCTCAGACAACAATGCAAAGAAATTGAAACGAATAGCTTGAAATTTTGAGTGCTATTGCGTTGCTCAGTCTTTATCTCGAATATTAAGCCACGTGTCAACAATTTGCTCGGTGATTCGCTTCAATTGGTCGAATAGGTTATGTAATTCATTTCAGGAACAAAAGGTTAATATTTTATTTTCTAATTTCAAACACATCTCGTTAAGTTTAACTTCTAGGCATTCTTATTTTTTAAGAATTAATTCAATCGGATTTGAGTTAAAAAAAATTTCTCTTTTAAGACAATTATTTTAACAAGTGTTTAAAATTAACTAGGCAATGAGGGTGTGGCAAGTAATAAAAAATGACTAGAAACATATCTCTTTCGTAAGCTATTTCGCCATTGCTCCTACTTAAATTGTAAGCCATTATGATAAAACCACTGTATTTTGTGGTACTAAAGGAATATATATATAGTCAAAGTCAATATATTGATAATCATATGTTAATACTTATATTTAATGATAGATAGTTGAAATAACCACTCAAAAACATTATCAAAACATAAAAAGTAAGGAGTTTTCCATTAACCAACAGTATTCAAGACAGAGGGTTGATTGATTGATTGAATATTAACGTCGCACTGTTCAGCTACACGAGAACTTTGGCGACGGACACGCATGTTACGAACCATGGTCGAAATTGACGTGGACGACATGAACTTCAGACAGAGGGATTAAAAATATTAGATTTTTATTGTTTTTAATTTTTATTTAATACAAATACAGTGAAATACGTTTAACGCGAAAACGCGCTAACACGAACACTAACACGTGCATCAGTTAACACGAAATAATGCAGCGGTCCCGGCAATTACTATGTATTTTCATGTATATTTTTTCTCTCTTAACACCAAAAATAATTCCTTTTGGGATGAACAAAACACGGAAAACACTTGCCGCACAGGTTCATCATCGGAAGAATTCGTTACAGCAGATGATGATAATGTGTGTACACGTAATAATTATGACGAAAAAGACATTTTGAAGTTTGTTCAAAGCTCAAAAAATACCATCGATGCAGATTCCGACGACGAAAATTAAATGAATAATGCAACTCCTGTTCCACACCATCCGAAATGAGAAACATCATGAAAAGTGCGCGCAGTTTTTAGACGCGTTTTCAATGTTGGAAATGTATAACAAAATTGAAGACATCGGGCATTTTTTTTTGACAATTTGATATTAAAAATGGCAACGCAAGAAAATATCAGATTATTTTCAAAACTCGATAAAGGTTTTGATTTGATTTTCAAAACCTTGAAAATTTTTGTATTAAATTTCATTGTAAATATTTTTGTTTCATTGATTTTTATTAAATACATGACTATATAAGTATTTATGTAAATAAATGTACTCTAATAAACTCAATTTTGTTGAATATATTATTGTTATTATTATTCTTTGTGTATACTTTAACACGAAAAAATATTTCTGTCCTCAGTTTCGTGTTAACCGATTTTACTGTAGCTTCATTCATCAAATAGCATTACAGCTTTTTGATTAGTGATTTAATGTTCTCAACAAAATTCTTGAAACCATCAGCAATCAATTAAGATACGAGACCAAATTTAGTTGAAATAACAAATGCATATTCGTTAACTATAATTTTTCATGTGATTGACTTATTTTTTAATTTGAAAATTATAAGTATTTTAAATCTACTAAAAATCTCTCTCTTTTAAGCTATTCTATGGTAGTTTTAAAACATACTTTATATTCAAGAGATCTAGGGTATTGTCCACCCATTTGCAAAGACCTAATGCGCAGCCCCCTTGTAAGAAATTTTGTTCTATTTTGACAAATGCTAAGCATTGACAGAATAAACTCATCTCCCTGTAAAAGAGTAAAAGTAAAACTTTTAATAAAATTGTAAATAAACACAAAAATAAAATCTTCTTTCCTCTATTTAGTTTTCTCTAAATTCACTAAGGCTATTGTCAAATTAAAACTTTTAATTTTTGCAAATGCATATTCAATTTAAACCCTCTATGCCTCTGGTAATATTAGATATATCCGTAAAGTAACTTTTGCAAAAATCATTTTGAGACGCCTTTGCTTAGCATCGATCACAATGCGCCGCCAGTGCCCACTGATAGAAGTAAAAAATACTTTTTCTATTGTGGAATTGTTCTCTCTGCCAAAAATTTTGTTATCAAATGAAGGATGCGTGTAAGTAGACAGCAATGGACAATGAACCATCACACTGTACACTAACATTCAATTTTCTTAAATTGTGCTATGCTATCGAAAATCGGGTTTATTCAATTCCTACTATTATTTCTCACTCTCCCTATATATATATATATATATATCTTATTCAATTCAAATTTTCAATCGTTAATAAAGTATTTTCTGTTCACCCATTCAAGTTGAATACATTTTTTAAACTTATGAGGATGACACACTTGATGTGTTAATACAGTTTTCAAATATTCATTCATTAATTAATTAAATAAATAAATAAATAGAACAAACAAAAATAATAGTTGTGGGTTCGAATCCTAGGGATGGCTTAATTTCTGAGACTGTAATTTCTTTTTTATAATATTTCATTAGAATAATTAAATTTAATGAATTAATAAATAGTAACAAACAAACAAAATAATAGTCAATACCTATGTAGAAAATGGAGAAGAATTACAGGACATCGCTTTCTATTTTGTCACTTCATATTGTGATTCTGTCATATGTATATATATATTTATATTAATTGTTATTATTTAATAAAAGTAACTAAATTAAAAATTTTCTTTGCTGACCTAAGTAGGAATTGACTTAAAAAAATTTTTATATTATTTGTTTTGATTTTCAATCACTTTTAAAAACTCAACATATTTTTCGACTTACTAAGATTTTATTTTAGAAATTCGGAAATTTTTTTGTTTGATTGATAGAACTATATGCGACCTGCTGCCGCTCATTTTTTTTTTTTTTTTTTTTGGCTGCCCGCGTGCTGCTGTGCGCTGCACACCTGCTAGGATCGCGACCCTGTTTATATTAAACATTCTCAAAACCTACTAAGATTTAAGTTATGCATTACTGCTTGGAAGCTGTCTTGTTACTTTCGATAGTGTTTTCTAAAAGTATCTTAACGAACTATTTATTTATATTACTTCCTAGTTATGAATTTCTTCGATTATAATGATTACCTAAACTGGAAAATATCGAACATTATTTTTGAGCTAACATGAAACTGCTTAATTGAATATTTACTTGGATTCGAAAAGAATTTTGCAAACACAGTGTAATGAACTGTCTCTACTTTGATATGGGATTCTGAACGTTATTTACTTTATCACCTGTTTTTCTGTAACAAGAAGATATTTAGGTAGATGAATGTTATTTTCATTATTTTTTTTAAAATGGCTGCAATTTTCTTGGAATTTCATTTATTTTTGCATGAAGGATCCGCAGTTGAGTGAATAAGCTAACTCCTACATAGATGGGTGTGTTGCCATATTTCTCATACATCGATTTTAATTAAGTTCGACTGTTCATTTATATATGTAGAAATTTATCCTCTACGTTTTGGCTTGGTGTACTTGTGTTTTGGTATGTGTATGTGTATAAGTATGTGTAGTTGTACTGTATTTACTCGAATCTATAGAAGTGAATGAAACTCGAATGAAAAAAATTTGTCATCGATTCTAGCTGCATTCTTAATTCTCAACGTTTTTGAGAAAAATAAAAAAAATTGTGTAAAAGGTTCATCAATATCTGATTTTAAGAAATGAAAAAATTTTTTTAGTGTGAAATAATAAGTTAATTATTTATTTATTTTACCAGTATTAAAAACTTTCAGATATATACAAAAGCCTATAATTACTCTGTCAGTATCATGTTTCGAAAATGATTCATCACTCCCTACCCTCAGGGGGCTCACCTTCTTTAGGTGGGTACGGGTGTCACAATCCCGAGGTCCCCCTAGTGATCTTTTCTTTTCCCAAAGGGGTTTTACTATCTTTGGTAAACACGGGTGTCACAACGGAATTTTAGTGATCCTTCTCTATTTTCGACCCTCCATCTTGTCATCCAATTTCTTCTTTTCTTCTTTCCGTCAGACCACGAACCTATGAATGTTTGGCGCAGTATAGCCAAAATTGAAACCTTGTGCCATAAAACACCAAACTCAACTCAACTCAACTCAACTTCATCCCTCCCATTGTCACAGCTGATTTCGGAATTGGTGCTAGCATCGCCATTTTCCCACACGGTGTCATCTTCCATGCCATCAATGAATTTGCTATGCAACATTTTTTAAAAGAATGTGTTATATATATAGAAGGATTTAAAAATTATTATAGACCAGGGGATGGCGAACCTTTATGGGTCGACGTGCCATGTTTTCTAAAGAAGTGTTTATTGAGAGGCATAGACGTGCCGTCAAATAATTTGGTTTTGAAGTTATTGGAAAAATACTAGAACTAAATACTAACAACGCAAAATTCTATTTACTGCGAAAAAATACTTTTTTGTGCACTGTATAGTTATAAATGTTGTAGTTAAACGTGTTATTCAAATTAAAGTAACATTAGTGTGTGATTTCTGTTGTTGCAGACTGGATGACAAATAATTTGTATTATGATTATAACTTTTTGTAGAATACATGCTGAATTTGAGTCATCTGCAGAACGATTTTAAGCAATTAATTATTTTTGCTGTGGTTACTTTTTTGAAAAAAGGATTTTGCGATTTGTTCAAAATGCCGTTTTACTACAAGATATTCTGCATATCATATTCCTCACACAGAACATAAAACAACTTTGTCGCCTTTACTAATAATACCATGTTTCTCAGTCCACAAATTTGAAATTCTCTGTTACACGTGCTATCCAGCACTTTTTTGTTGTTCTGCTGACCTAGCCATGTTAAATAACTGTTAAAAATCGTAAATGTAACACAAATAAACTTTAAAATACAGTTGTCTCAACTTGAGAAATTGACTATGCTATATGCATAGACAAACTTTACATCACGAGCCATTGTAGTCTACAACGTAACCAAGGCAAGACAATGACAAAGAATTGTGCTCTCCTCCACCCCGCGACCGATCACTTTCCTTTGTTTGTTGATCATAGTGCACTTTGGGGGTACGGAAATATAATACAAACCATTTTGGATCATTGGCGAGTCAAAACAATTGTGTCGCGTGCCATCAATGGCACGCGTGCTGGAGTTCGCCATCCTGTTATGAACTGTTGAACATTTACACGCAAAAAATTAAATCGTTTTGTTCAAGTCATTGATGTTATTTGTTTCATCCGTGTCAATTTTCCGTAGTCCTGCTCTGTTTCCGTTTTTATTTTTTCTGCATATAAAATCACCTCCATTTTTTCATACTCGAGTCTCAATGAACTCGTCCTGACTCTATTACCGATATATTTGATGTTTAGGTGATTAAAAGAAAGCGTATACAAAAATTTCCAAAAATACGAGCAGACACAAGGATGTTTAGGATAAATTGTATGTTGGAGATAAACTGCGGAATGTGAGATAAGTCATCGATGCAAGTAGTCACAATGGAGGTTCCATTTTTCACTTGTGAAAAGAGGTGGAAACTCAATTTGCCCCATCCAACAAATATTTTGCTTTCGATTCTAAGCCGTACCCGATTTTCAACAGCATTAACACTGAAAAATAGCATGGCTTAGATTCAGTCATCTGGTATGTACGTAGAGTTCGGTGTTTTGTTATTTTCAAGGTATGCGAGATATATCTCAGATTCCTACACCATAGTTCAGCTGGCAGGGGAGGGGAAGGGGCGAACCTTTATGATACCACGTGCCATTTTTCACAAGAAATGTTTCATGAGGTATAAACGTGCCGTCAAATAATTTTGACTTGTGATTGATGAAAATAATGGAAACTAAGTACTAATAACTCAAAACTATTTATTTCGAAAAATATACATTTTGCACCTTTTAGTAGTAAATATTTTAGTTATACGTGTAATTACAATACTTTGACAAAAATGAACATAGAATGACCCATTTTCAAAATATTCTCCTTTTGCGAAAAATGCTTCTATTTGAATAATATTTTGCCTGTATATAAGCTCAGATTGATTGATTGATTGAATATTAACGTCGCACTGTTTAGCTACACGAGGGCTTTTGGCACGACGAGACCACGTAATTACGAACCATGGTCAAATGACGTGGACGACACCCTGAGCTGGCACCCCCTCTAACTACCACACCACCACACCAACGGGAGGACGTTTCAGCTCTCGACAGGTTAACGTGCATCGCTGCCTACCACGGCGGGTCTTTTAGTGGTGCTGGGCTCGAGCTCGTTGACAAGGCAAGCCACGATCCGACCTATACCACTCGGCTACCGCGGCCACTGTATATAGCTCAGACCTCTCTGTACAAAGGCTCAACTAGAATTTTTGAAATGCTTAACTTAAATTGAGTTTATCCCATGTTTTAGGACAATACAGAGGAGAAATTTTTAGAAAAAAACATAAATAATTATTTCAATGGGTTGTAACTCTGAAAATAATGTGAATTTTTCAAAAATCACATAGCTGAGCCTCTGCTGTAAGAGGTCTGAAATATATACAGGCAAAATATTGATATAATAGAAGCATTTTCACAAGGAGAATATTTTTGAAAAAGGTTATTCTAAGTTAATTTTTGCCGAAATATTGCATTTAAATAAATTATTTTTGCAAAATGTCCTTAAAAACAAGTTTATACATGTATTCTAATCCTAAGGTGACACTAAATATCATGAAAATTATCCACTTATGCTCTTTTGGAAATTACTGTTCCGAACATAGTCGGATACCTTAAGTAAATAATTAAAAGGATGTAAGCATAATTAGTAATTTTGATTGAGTCATTAAAATGTTTCATATATTTACTTTGTAACATTTTCTTAAATTTTTCGTCCTCCTTTTCATTTTAAAAAAATTGGTCACCTTACTATTATTCAAGTGTGTCCAGAGGGTTTGGTATCGACACCTACTTGTAGAACATTTACTTATATCACTTCTGCACTGTAACTGCAAGCGGCTATCGGCGACGAACCTCATAATTTCAAATCGCTGTCAAGTGACAAAGAACCATACCTTAAGTAGTACCCCACTCTCCAAATATATGAGGACTTTGAGCCTCGACATATTTGACATGCATCATCCCTTTTACACGGCGGATTTTCAAAGGTACCAAGATCCGGACCTATGACACATCATAAACAACGCCAGTCACGAGTTCGTAACTAGGATTATTTGTTGGGGTAAGGGAATGTTGTCGAGAAAACAATATTTCTTTTAATTTTGTCAATACAGCGTATGGATTAAGAACTTAGAGACTGAAACATGACCTTGTCAATTGCAATTACATAAGGTTATTACCAAGACGATGTTGCTTTAACGATAAATGTGTCAAATATTCTGAATTTTTTTACGATTTGATGGTGCACATTTGCACTTACGCTTCGTACATCCGTTCTTAACAATGATTGATTCAATCGGCACGATCAATATCCGCCTCAACATGCAAAAGTACATTCCCAATATAATAATGATTGTGTTCTGTCTGAAATCAATAAAAACATATTGTCGCAATGATATGACATCTTGATACGTCAATTTTGCTGATTGATTAGAGTTTAGTTGTCTACAGGAAACGGAATTTTACTGATCCAAATGCGTTGTTTGATGTTCCATACGAAATGGTGTGTACATCAGAAATGCTTTAAGCATAGGAATTTAAAACAAAAATCGACCCATTTGATTAGAATATAAGTAGAAATATTCAGTATTTAATTTGCAAGCTGAAATCAATAGCACAATATATATGGAATCAAATTTATATTTTAATAAATATTTAATTAAATAAGGTGTACTTTTAATTTAGACAGATGAGAGGAAATTAAAATACCGTATTTATTCGAACCTAATTCACCATCAATTCTAAGCCCCCTAATTCTCAACAAGATTTTTGTGAAAAATGAAAATAGTGTAAATGATTTATCGAGAGATATCGAATTATACAACATTAAAATAAATTTAAAATGAGAACTAATAAGAAATGAATAAAATGTTATTTTATTAGTAATATAAACTTTTAAATACATCATGAACCTGCAATTGCTCTAAATATCACAGCCAACAATTTTTTTCCCCTCCGATTCTAAGACGCATTCCATTTTCAGTAACATTAACATTGGAAAAAGAGGGCAACTTAGATTCAGTAAATACGGGAAAATTAACCAACAAAAATATTAACAAAGATAAACTAATCACGATTTAGTGGGGTTAAATTTTAAATTAAGTTATAGCGTAAAATATGTATAATATATGTGATTTGTTCTGAAGATATCATACAAAATTATATTTTTAATGCTGTCGATTAAATTGCAAGACAATTTTACATCACAATTACAAATCTAACATTTCTCAAATATTTTATACGATTTTATAGTTTTTAATTATATATCAGTTTTAGATGAAGCTTATTCTTCCTTGTATGTTTTACTGTTGGGGGCATTCCGAATTGCAACATCACAATAACCATTAAAATGCTTTGTTCGAATTCGGCATCTTAAGTTTATGTTGAAAAAGAAAAGCAATATGAAAGAGTTTCTAGTGTAAATAAATATTTTAATAAGAATTCGTGCAATGGGCTTAATTCATGTGACGTCATAGTCACATGATAACTTTCACAATCACGTATTTCCAGCCAATCAGTTCATAAATTCATGTGATGTCATAGTCACACGACAATGCAATCACGTGTTTCCAGCTATTTAGTCCATACTCTTCGCTGTTGCCAACTTTGCTTTTCAAAAACTTTCTTTTAAAAATTTTTCTCAACAATAATATTACACAGAGGTGATTAAAATGGATATGTAATTAAAGTTGCACGCACAATATATATTTTTAATTTTGAAAGAAATTAAGATGAATCTTAATACGAGTGATCATCTTTACCCAATTATCAAATTCAAAATTTTTATATAATTTTCCAAGTAGAACAACAAATAAAAATGTAATTTCATATTTTGAATTCAATAGAGAATACGTGGTTTCATTTGTTATGTGACCACCAGATAATCACGTAACCCATAATAAATTTGTTAATTTTCAAAAATTAAAAAGAAAAATCATAATTTTTAAAGAAGGATTAATAACCAATACCAAAAATTCTTTCATCATTTTATTAATGAGAGGGAACCAGGTCATCAATACACATTAAAAAATTGATTTTTCAATTTTAGTATTAAAAATAGTACTTATTTTTCACAGATCGAAACTGTATTGCGACATAGCCATCCTGTGATGACCATGTCGTGCCGGTTCGCGTAAGCTAGAGGTGTGGGAAGTTATCAAAATGATGAGACATAGTAGTTCTTAATACAACTTTTATTAAGAATAACTTATATTACTTAAATTCTAATTTGACAATTTTAATTAAAAGTGAGAGTCAACGCCCAAATTAAACCACTTATTCAAGTCAGATCACGCAACTAGATCCTTTATCTCAATTATCATTAATAATCCTATTCATCTAATTACTTATATCTAATATTACCTTTTTTCCATTCTCCTTCCTTTACCTAGAAAGTGATATCTATAAACTTTATATACGTTGGTTCCAACTTCTTTGTAGGCTTCTATTCTTTCCAAAACTATCGGACTGCTAACTCTTGATCTGCAAGATTTCACACTAAAAAAGCTTTGTCACGCTATCGATCAGAATAATTCCACACTACTATCTCTAAGCTTACGCTATTGATCAGAATGCTTCCTATTACTATCTCTGAGCCTGCCACGCTATATCCTATCATCAAAGCTTCTATCCTTTTATAGTATATCTAATTTACATATTATCTTGTTTATCTTCTTGGTATTGGGTTGGAAAAGTTTTGCCATTAATCGTGGCCGTCAAAGAACATAGGAGTTATGTTAGCAGAAAGACGCGATAGACGTCACAACCCCTCCAGAAGAAACGTGTGAGACCCCATAAGGGTTCTCAATGCCCTTAATAAATTACGTGTCTAAATCTCTATTTCTAAATTTCTTCGCTTTCTGAGTTTTATTAAAATTTAATCTTAAATCCTCATTTTAACTTTATAATTTCCAATATTTATCTTGACTTTAATTTTCATTGCAATTTTCCAATCTTAAATTTTAACTTTTATAATTTCAATATTTATCTTGACTTTAATTTTCATTACTCATCTTAGAATTAAATTTTTAATATTCAATTTAAATTTAAACTCGTGACAATAAATTTACTCCAATAACTAGGCCAACATTAATAATTACTGTTTAATTTATGCCCACTCTCACTTTTACATTCAGTTACTTAAAATATTTATACACTTAAATATTCTAAAAACAAATATTCTGGGTGCGCAGACCCAATCTTTGACTCTAACACTTCATATGGAGCTGGTACTTCCGCTCCCTTTCTTGTTGAAGCTATAAATCGTATACTTTTCAATTTTCAGGGTCAGTCTCCCTGAAATGAAAACTATTTGAGTCTCTATTTCCATAATATCAATCAATTTATATATTATTTATATATCACAATAAATTTTCCTCTCCATCCCCACATCTGGTTTCAACAAAAACTCCCAATGAGCCGCTTTTAACTCGTTTATTATTATTGTTAGTGCCTTGACTACGCCGCGTTTCCCTGAACCAGATGCCTCCTATTTTATAGCACAATACAACAACATATATATATACACATATTATACAATTACAAACATTTTTCAATAAACTATTATAACAAATAACCAAAGGAATTTTCGCATCTCACGAAGTCATACATCGAAGCAAACAAATGTGTGATTACAAATGTTTTCTTCAGAAAAAAAAAATTTTTAACAAGTCAAAAAGTTACAAAATTAAATAAACACTCATTGTAGTGTTTGACATTATAACTTTTAAGCATCGCCGAGACTTCCTTCTTTGCAATAATTCTTCCGACCACTTGTTGGAAGATCAAAAAAATGAAACAATACAACCTGATTTTTATATTTTTTTCTCCCACATTCACATCCAACGATGAGGTGTCATCACTCTTCTTTCCTCGGTTGTACTGGAATTTCTTGTTGTAAGGCTTGTAATCTCCTTGTCGTCCTTTCCTTGACTTCCCAACTGTTTCCTTGGCTGGTCGGGGTTCTTCTGTTCTCCGTCGTGGTCTTAAGCTGTATCTTACTTCATTTGGAACTTCTGTGCATTCTCTTCTGTTCTTTTTCCTGCTTTTGGAAATAGTACTGGATGACATTTGTCTTTTATTATTATTATTGTTGTTCCCCTTTCTTTGCCACTTTCTTTGTGGTCCACTTGCCCCCGACACACCTGATCTTTTAATACCCCTATTATATCTAAACCTTTTGTTTTTATTTTCATTCCAATGAACTAGGTAGTGATCTGACCAAATGATTTGTTTTATGGGTCCTCTCTGTTTTTTTTATATTGATTTGATTGGTTACCAATCCTTTTGCCTCTAACCTACGTTTCACCGCAGATTTTCTTTCCCATATTGTGACTCATTTAACCCTTTGGGTGTATTTTTTTCCAAGTACGAGTTTCCTGACTTGATCTTATACTATTTGGGATACCTGTTCCTAATTCGACCTCGTAAATTTCCTATGACGATATATTCTTATTTGATCTACTTTAAACTGTTAATCTTTCCTGTTTTTCCATATTACAATATTATTAATTCTTAACTTCTAAGACTCTATAAGGTCCCTCAAATTTTTTTTTTAAATTTACCCAATACTTTGTTAGCTGCTGAACTTACAGGGTGTGTTTCCAATAAGACCCAATCATTTACCTTTATTTTTATGTTTTTTCTACGTCTATTATAATATTTTTCCCACCTTTCCTGTTTAATTTTCGTACTTAGTCTAGCTTCTTTAAAGTTTTTCTGTATATCTTAAATTTTTTGAATTTGAACTTTCCGATATCATAACTAGTTTTTGAAATGGTGTAATCAATTTTCGACCTAAAAAATAATTCAGCCGGTGTTTTTCCGTTGTTTCATTCACCGCCATTACGAATAGCGTAAAGCAAACTCACGTAAATTGATCCCAAGTATCGTGTTGATCATTAACCCAATTTTTCAATCATTTTGCACTATATCTCGATTAACTCTTTCAGTCCGATTTGCTTGTGGTCGATATGCAACAGTCTTCACATGCCCCTTATGCCTAATCTTTCACTTAAGTGCTCAAAATCTCGGATATAAATTTGGGGGCATTTTCACTTATTAATTTTTGGAGCTCCATAACGCGATATAAAGTTATCAAAAAATATCCTTTTTTATACGAGATGAGGCCTTTTTAAGAGGTATAATTTCAGCCCATTTGCTGAAATGATCGGTTAATTACTAAAATATAGCGGTTACGTCTTATTCTCGATATAGGATACGGGCCTAATAATCTAACGTCACTATCTCATTCGGATAATTTGATATAATTGGATTTAACCGACCAGCTGGTAACGCGTTTTTATAGTTATTAACTTGGCACATATGGCATGTAGAACATATTGATCAATAAAATTTTTTCATGTACGGGGAAATAACAAACGTCCCCAATTTTATGATACGTTTTAAATCTGCCTAAGTGTCCCGCGATTGGCTTGTCATGAAATTCTCTCATTATTTCATTCCTTAAAGATTTTTGGAATGTATACACGCATTTCACCCAATGACGTTGCGTGTTTCGCATAAAATAATAATCCTTCAATTAAACGGAAATCGTGGGGCCAATTCTCACATATCGTTGCATTACCCAGTTATCTTCCGGGTTTCTAAATATCTATATATATGACCTAATTCTGGGTCATTTTCTGTTCATTTATTAATTGTTCCCGCAAATAAGTCCAAATCCTGATTATGGCACAATTAATTTTATCACCAATTATATTTTTTCCCCTGCTTTTCGGTAAAACTTGCCACCATGTTTAACTTCATTTCTGACCCATTAACGTGTAAATTCCCTTTATTTACCTTATTATCTTTAACCAGTGAATTTTGAATTTTCAACATTTCTGATCAAAATCTAGTACGATTTTTGACCCACTTTTGAAATCGATACCAGAATACATGGGTATTCTAAATCTTTCAGCACATGAAATGACCAATTTCTTTCAATTGTCTGATGTGAATTTTAATTCTACATCCCCTGTTTTGGCATTTCGCACCCTGTGCTGTTATTACCTGGGCTCGCGATTTTTTTTAAATTTTCTTATAGAAAAATATTTTCTATATCTTCTTCCGATATAAATGATTTATCTGCTCCGGTGTCCCCATAGCGCTTTCAAAAATGTGTTATTTAATAAAAT
Source organism: Trichonephila inaurata madagascariensis (assembly GCA_019973955.1). Classification (NCBI taxonomy): domain Eukaryota; kingdom Metazoa; phylum Arthropoda; class Arachnida; order Araneae; family Nephilidae; genus Trichonephila; species Trichonephila inaurata. The sequence goes on along the minus strand of BMAV01000008.1, from coordinate 274 downwards.
AGGAACGTGGGGAAGTTCTACGGGTGTATACATATCGGAGAAAGTCTAATTTTCTCTCTTGTCGACATCCTTGAGGTTGATCATTAACCTTTACAATATTTAATCGTCCCCTTTGCGTCCTATCGCCTCGATTAATTTTACTCGAACCCTATTTCTACGGTCCCCCCTATTAAATTTTCATTTCGCTCATTTCGACCTGAGTAAGCCCTGTTATTGAATCTTTGATCATTATTCTGAAACCTATTCCTCTCGAACCCTCTATTATTTTTTACCC
>BMAV01000007.1:48130-76197 GCA_019973955.1 Trichonephila inaurata madagascariensis | reverse complement strand
CAAAAAACTCGTATCAATTTATTCCTACTTTAACAGATTGCATAAAACTGCTCTAAAGTTTATAATTTGTTTTTTAATTCATCTAGATAATGAATTTCTTAATAAAATACTACAGGTTTTTTTTTCCTTTTTAGTTTTGTTTTTTTTTTGAATAGAGGGGAGAAATATTTTTTTATAATTTTAAAAAGATAAATGAAACGGTGAAATCAATTTACTTTTAAAAAGAGCATTTTCCCACAAAAAATCATCAAATATTGTAAAAATTTGTTCAGTTTGCACCACAACCTATTTTACCCGGAACTCTGTTTGACGATACTAGCTGTGTGAGGGCGAGCATTCTCGAGAACAAAAAACCGTGAACCTTGATGTGCGTACTGGCGACGTACCCTGTTTAGACGTTTCATGAAACTGGTTTAATTTTCAATGAACGTTGCAGCATTCCTCGTCCAGCTATCATGCGCACAGTTAATCGACGATCTTTCGTGATTAATTTACTCACTTTCTCAATGTTTTCTTTAAGATGGAGGCTACCGGTCTTTCGCTACAAAGGTTGTCAGAAACACTTTCCCAGCGTTCTCAAAAACAGGCGAACCACTCATACACACACTTCATGGACAGCACTTGCTCTTCATAAACACGTACCAGCATTGCCAAACTTAAAACAAAACTTTAAATTGATTTTTTTGTTCGTTCATTTTCCTTTTCTCAGTTAAAGAACCAATGCACTAAACAAGCACTTTGTAAAACAAGTCTTACGCAGAACACAAACGATGCTGAACTGAACAACGGTGGGAGTAGATGGTCAACACCTGCCACTACTCATGGGCAGCGTTTTACTTTGCCAGTGTTACAAAATCGGCCATTCTGACTTCATTCACCGAACTTCATTGTTAGAGATTGTATTTTGATACTAGCACCTTCTATGTAAATAGTTAAAACAATAATGTTACCAAATCATTCAGAATTGAATATTTTAAAAAATGTGCTGATTTGTTGAATATATTTCTATGAATTTTTTTTCGAATTAAGTTTTTACATATGAATTAAATGCTGTCCTTTTAAATTGAGGTGATATATATAACACTTATAGTATGATATACTATAAGATATTATATACTCCGTACTTATTACCCAATAAATGGTCATTGTTAGCCATCAATAAATTGTCATATCTGATCACTTTTCAGAGTTACATAAACTTCGTGTATAAATACATGCAAGTAAATGTTTATATCTGCATTGTGGTGTCATTGATCAATCAACAAAATCGAATTCAATGTATTAATCGATTAATCGAATCAATAAGTTCTAATAATAGTAGAGTAGATTGCTGGGGGTTAAAAGTGTTCTTTGCAAAACTCCTTACATGGAACATTTTTTAGTTATATTTTTGTTCGTTGAAAAAATAACTAAGTTAATCTATATTTGTCTGGCATTTTAGAATGATTTAATGTTATCACTTGTATTATCATTTGTTATAAGTTTTGTTCCTTGTAAAGTAAAGTTATATCTGTTTGAGTGGAAAGTATCATTATTTTGATGCAACCAATCTACAAATTTCCCTGGGGGAAAATTAAAACTAAATTTTTTTTTACTCTCTAGCTATATTTATTTCCTGCTCCAGTTTTGAATTTATATGCTTAAAAATATTCGTTTTGCTTTAAAGTGTGATTTCTTTAACAAATTTATTTTGTATTGTATTTAATTTTTATGTTACTTCTGATAGGGTAAACAACAATAATATACCGAATTTTTTTAAGTACCTTGATGAATAAATAATTCAAAATCCTCCCTTAAGGCAGATTTATTTATATTCGTAAGGAAAAATATATTTGTGTTTTACTCTTCAATGTTTTAAGTAATAAATCAAATTATAATGAGAATAACAGCTTTGGCTAACAAAAATATGAAATGTAACTCTTGCAATGCAATAATACGTGGAAATGCATTTTTATTTTAATTCTTATTTTCGAATTGGTATTATACACCCACAGAAATATTTGTTTATTATTTTATGACCCTGAAACTTCGAATGAAAACAATTTTTAAATAATCAGTTTCTTAGATACAACACTTTGGGTAATTATAACGTTTTTTTCTCTCTTATGAAAGACTGTTTTACAAGTGAGGGAGATTAGAACTCGGTACCTTCCAATCCATAAGCACATAGCATATCCACTAGACTAAAATAATCCCAATCCGGATGTATTACGGCATATAGATAAACCCCACACTCCCTTGCCAGTGAGGGTTTGAGGATAGGGGAAAGAACGAACGGATTTATGGCGAGGGGGTTTTGCTAAAACGTCAAGTGTGTTTTTGACGGGGGGGTGTTACGTCATGTGGATTTGACGGCTTACTATGCTGCGTCATGCGTCTCTGATGGATTTTTGGTTGCTCTTGTGGTGGACAGATGGCGTCACGTGGGCTCCGCGAAGGTAGTGTTGTTTCAAAGTTCAGCCAGGGTCACCAATGAAGGAGATTAAAATTCGGTACCTTCCGATCCGTAAGCACATAACATATCTACTACAATAAAATGATCACCTTAGTCCGGAGGCTGTTACTGGCTTATATAGATACCACCACCTCACAAGTATAAGATGTCACCATGTTTCAGTGATTATATAGCTACTTGGATAAAATTTAGTTTGCAGAAATCTATTGCTCAGTTTAATTTTTGTACCACAAAAATATTATCAACCAAACAAATAAATCAAATTAATCAAATAAACAAATAGATTGCATACCTTAAATTATATCAAGCATGGTGTCCAATTAAGATAAGAATATTTATAACGAAATATATATTTTAATCTCTAAAGTTCGACTTGGAATCATAATAATTCACAACACATGCAGTTCTTAAAAAATTAATTAGAGTATTAAGAGTAAAAATATTCAGTGCCATATTCTCGTATTTTTAATAATTATGAAAAGACTTGTTATTTAAATTAGGAGGATTTTCTGAAGACACATTTCTCATAACGCAAGTTAAGGTTGTTTCATTTTCAAGTATAATACAACGCACAAGATCTGCAAGTATTTATTTTAATTAAATATAATTGTATTAAAGTTATACACAGAGAGATTTAATAAAAAATTTAATTTTTTTTTCTGGGAATATAGTTATTTTACTAACAGCGTTGTTAGATATATCTTCCGCTTTATGTACATCCCTTATTGTATGCATAAATATGCAATTTTTTAAATATTATTTGATATTAATTAATACTAAGTATTCTTAATTACTTATGTTTGTTATAATTAGTAATGTTAAGTGCCATTATATATAGGAAATAAATTTTAATAAAAAAAATGTCATTCTTTTTAATACTAACAAGTCTTTCAAAACATGCCAAACTGAAAAAGATAGAAATGGCAAATTTTACAAAATTATAAATATTTCAAACTGTTATCATTCTAGAATATTAGACGCTATAATTAAATATTTAATTAAAACTTTTGATTCAGTGGCATACTATTTTGAAGAGATTCTTTATTGAAACAAAATCTTTTTAATTTTAGATTCTAAACTTAATTTTTAATTTCGAGCAAAAGATTATAAATTTTAATTTTACAGACTATTATAATTTTTCAAACTTGCACGAATCATGGAACAAATGACAAATGTAAAAAACTATTTTAGTAAAGTAAACGTACAGGTTCATTGAAAAATTTGGTTTTTTTTATCTACGTGCGGTTTTCTTAGTTTTTTTAAAATAGGAAACATTGAAAATAATTGCTAGTGCAGAAAAAAAATTATTCATTAAAATAAATGCACCACTTCAACCATATTGAATTTAGTATTCCAAGAATCATTTCTATAAATTCGTTTTTTATCCATTTCATTTTACAGTAATGTTTGTTTTACCATTTTATATGCTAAACAAAACAGTTTTTAAAAGTTCTCTTGAATTTTTAAATTTTCTTGATTGCAAAAATCATCTTTTTATCGTTATGTAAATTTAATCGTAATAAAAAATATATATACCGTTGAATCTGGCGTATAACGCGCACTTTTAACACAAAAAAATGATCGAAGTTTACGGATGCGCGTTATATGATGAAATATAATATGAGAGATATAATATATACTATATAAAAATGAGAGATATAATATATAAAAAAATATAATATAATATATATATAAAAATGAGAGCAATAAAAATAGAGATGATTATAGAAAAAAATTGACTTCTAGATTAATCGAAATACTGTTTATTTAAATGAAATGACTTCCTTATGACTTAAATGCTTGTACGAGATGTAACTAAGAGCATCAGGTTTTTCGTAAAATAGGGGGGAGGGCCTGTTTTTGGCGAATATCCCAAAAAACTAAAAAATGCTACTTGAAAGTATGGGTGCGTGTTATACGCCAGATTTTACGGTACTGAAAAATTGTGTTTTTAAAAACTTTTTTTAATGAAATTTAACGTTGAAGAGTATGTTTTATGAAGAAAAAATCACTTTATAGAAGTTTTAAGCACTCAACCATGCCGATTTTATTAGGAAAAAAAATTTTAATATGTAAATTTGTATTGTAAGGAATTTTGTGAAAAAAATACTTAAAATAGAGTAAACAATTTGTTTTTGGATGTGTAATACGTTTATATTACTCTATGTTGTATTGATTTTATGTTAAAATTGTAATATTCGCAAGCAACGCCCTTCCTTACATTATAATGACGATTCAATGGAAACTTGGCTAAATCTTGGTGATCGACCCCAGTTGGCATCATTTTTGCGACCATTTTTGGAATGTTCGCGACTCTATGGATTCTTTTGGAAATTAGTTAATCATTTTTGGCAACTATTCTGCGAATTTCGCTGAGTCTCCTGTATTTCAAGGATTGTTTTCCGACAAAAAATTCTTATCGCTCCTGATGAACTGACTTGTTCTTTGCGACTGATATGCATAAAATCCTTGAAGCTCGATCTACGTAAAATTTTTTTTTTTTACATTTTTAAAAATAACTGTACAAAAACAAAATATACTATAGAATTCACTCTAATTCAAAGAAGGATTAAGATAGCCGACTGGTTTAAAAAACATCATTTTCATCAAAAAATCGAAATTTATTTTATAGCCCATTTTGTAGCCTGTTTGTAAACTTTCTAAAAAAGTTGTACTTTTAATTCTGAGTCAATTAGAAAAAAAATTATAGCTGTTTTTTTTTTGGGGGAAAGCCCAAATCGGGAAAACCCGGGAAAAGTGAGTTTTTTTGGGTTGATTTTTACCCGCAAAATGAGATTTTTTTTCATTTAAAATATTTTAACGAATTCTTTTTATGTTTAGTAAACTTTACTTCACTTTATAAATTTTAATAGATATATTTTGCTTGAATATGGGCAACGGTAAACTGATTGCAATGTTTTCTTTGTTTAAACGGTTGCTATCTTTTTTTTCATTTGTATTCAAAATTATATCTCTTTATAACTTTTTTTTTAGTACTTTTATATAGTGTTTAAATTATTTTTAATTAAATTAAAGTTGACATGAAAAAAACAAGATCAAAGACCCCAAACAAATAAAAATTTCCAGAGAGCAGAATTTTTTGGGAGAAACGTTAAAAGAAAATCAACGGATTTTTTCAAATTCAGCTATTATTTTATTAAAAGACTTAAAAGGAACTTTGCGATCAAATTTTGTAAGAAAATGTCTTCACGGGAAAACTCAGAAGGCAATGAAATCTTAACAATGTCTGTTGAGTATAATCCCGAAAACAACTGTTGGGGACAAATACCCCCCTTTTTAAGGAATTATATCGAATAATATTTTTAATTCTGGATTTGCTGGTCTATTACCTCTACTTCAAACAAGGAATAAATTTTGCTCTGAAATGAAAGGATAATTTTGGTACCTTGACAAAACGAAATTGTTGGTTCTAGAGGCATTCTAAACCAGATAAAAACTTCTCTAAAAAGAAAGGCCTTTAAAAAATGAAAAAGTTTGAAGTAGAGGTTCAGGTAAGCCAACATCAAATCGGGAGACTTTAAATATTTCTAAATCTTTAAAAAATTTATTGCAACTAAAAACTTTATTTTGCATTTTCTGAAGAATGTTATTTTTGAACATAATGGTTAACGGTAGGTAATATTTTTTAAAGTAAACGGAAATGTTCTTATAAAATTTTTTGAGTTTGTTCTTTGTATTATAATAATCCGCTAAAGTTAAGAATAATTTTAAAATTAAGTTTTTTTTTTAATGTAATTTTATTTAAAAAAAATTTTTTTCAGAAATATTCTGTGTTTTATTCGAACACCTGTATTTCATAATTTTATTGAAAATTTGGGGTTTTTTTAATAACAGCATAGTAAATCATCGAAAATTGTATCCCTGCAAAAATTTTATTTATTTTTGAAAACATATTTTTTCTAGAGTTGTTACAAAAAAGCAATTTTTGCAGTATTTTTTTAAAATTTTCGATATTTTTTAAAATAAGCTTTCAAAAATTCTTCTTGCTGTATTTTCATTGTTTTGCAACATCTTAATTAAAAATAAAATTAAAAAAATTATTTAAGTTATAATTTCAAAAAGTTCCCCAACCCCGTCGTTTTTAACGTTTACTAAATTTTATGTGTTCATTAAAAGTAATCTGAACATTATAAACAAACTTTATCTTTTTATTTATCTTACTATTTAATAACTATTACAAATAATCTTAAACTATTTTACCAATTCACTTACATTGCTTCATTCACAGGCACAAATTCTTATAAGTTCACTTGTATGTAACGGAATCTTTGAACTCAATTTTTACCCACTTTAAATGGTCAGATTGATTCAAATTTTGCCAGGACCGATGAAAATACAATAATTTCATAATTTTGTTCCATTGTCCTGATCGAGATCATCAGATTTAAATATTTCCCATTTTCAGATCCCATCCCGCATCTAGCGACTAATTTCAGATCCCACTTCCAGATTTGGCGTCTAAAAGATTAACTAGCAACTTAGTTCAAATAACTATAAAAGGGTAATTTTAGTTTTTTTTTAAACTATAATTTATTTTTTAATTCGCTTTTGAAATGTTATGGAATGCATTATTTGTTTTTAATTGTTCAAATACAAGTAATATGAAAAAATTTAAGTCAATTCCTACTAAGGTTAACACAGAAAAATTTTATTTTAGGTACTTTTTATTAAATATTTACAATTAATATAAATATGCATATACATATGAGAGAATCACGATATTAAGTAGCAAAATAGAAAGCCTTTTTCGTGGTCCGCGGTAGCCTAGTGGCCAAGGTAACGGATTCGTGGCTGGCTTGTCATGAGTTCCCTCCCAGTACCATTGAAGACCCGCCATGTAGGGGAACGATGCCCGTTAAATCTGACGAGAACTCAATCGTTCTCTTGTTGGTGTGGTGTGGTAGTTAGGCGAGGTGGGGTGCCAGTTCACAGGTATCGTCCTCGTCACTTGACCGTGGTTCAAAATTACGAAGTCAATCACTAAACGCCCTCTAGTAGCTGAACAGTGCGACATTAATATTCACTTACTCACTCAGAAAGCGATTTTTTTTGTTTTTTTTTGCAATTTGCTTTCTATATAGGGTGTTGGACTTTTATTTTTTTTTACTATTTATTCATTAATTAAATTTACTTATTGCAATAAAACAGAACGGTAAAAAGAAATTATATTAGAGAAATCAGGCCATCGCAGGTGGGATTCAAACCCACGACCTTCGAATTAGAAGCCCAACGCGCTATCCATTTCGCTACAGGGACACAACGAGCGATTTTCTTTTTTATATATGGTGTTGGACTATTATTTTTGCTAGTTACTATTTATACATTTTTTAAATTTAATAAATGAATTAATATTAGAAAAAACTGTATTAACACCAAGTGCCATCCACTACAAGTTTAAAAAAATGTATTTGAACTTGAGTGGATGAATAAAAAGTATTTTATTAACGATTGAAAATTAGTGCAAGATATATATACAGGAGGAGAGTGAACTAATAGTAGGAATTGAAAAATAATGATAATTAAAATGTCCAAGTACAATAAAAACTACTTTAAAAAAAATCGCTCTCATAAAATTTAAACGTTATCATTTTTGTGATCAAAGATTCAGTTCGCATATAAAAAGATTCTAATTAGTAACCTTTTAAAAATGTTTATGAAAAGCTAGAACAATATTACTCGAAATAGGCTACCAAAATTCAATGAATCAAAATTCTTTGTCATTTTTATTCCAAAATCTTTACCTATAAATACGATTTATGGGAAAACACAATTATTTAAAAATTTTCTTAGTTAATTCTACTATAACCACATTAAATGTTTTCAGGATTTCAACCAATGAATTAAGCTTTAATGTCTTTATTTAGGATAAAACAGTTATATTAAATTAAAATTTTTTAATTGAATTTGCTTTTTACTGTTCAGTTTTTATGTATTTATAGTTAAAGTGACGACTGAATTAGTTTCGAATAATTTATCGTTTTTATCTATAAATATTGCAATAAATTTTTGAATATGTTCTAAAATTTTAATTTTTTTTAATAAAGTATATAACTCTCTTTTAGAGGCTAGTAAAACAATTTGCTTTAGAATCAAATATCAGTTTATTCAAAAGAGTTGAATTTATTTTAAATATGATTTGAAAAGAAACAAGATACTTTTATTTAAAAAATACCACATTTTTAATTAAAGTTTTATGAGATAAATAAATATTCCAAAGTTTCTGCTATGAAAATTATTATTTGAAAATTAAAATTTTCTGTGTCACCAATAATTAATTTCTCAAATAGCATTCTAGAAAATAAAATTTTTTAAATTAAAACAATTTTCCATATGAATATAATATACGTTTAATTTAAAAGTAATATCCCAATATATTTCTTTTTCATATATTTTCACAAGAAACAAAGTTTAATTAGTTAACTTAAACTTTATCTTAGTATAAGCTTTGAAGTATTAATTTTGAAAAAGAGGAATAGTTTTAATCACTTAGAATCGTTTAAGTTAATTCTTTGCACAAATAAAAATAAAAGGAATAAAAGTAATAAATGCTTAAATCAATAAATGTTCAAAGTATAAAAACTTCAAAAGTTAAATAAATCTATTATATAAAAATCAGAATATTCCTTAAAAAAGAGTTTTAGGAATTATGAGAGACCAGAAAAAGCTATAAATATATTCTCTATTATTTTAACTAAACTATATGTTGCCGATAGATTTTACATGATATTCTATATTGAAAGTACAATAGAACGTCGTTTATCCGAACGTTTATTATCCGGAGCGTCAAATATCCGCACCGGTTTTTTCAGAGACCTTGCAGCGAAAAAACGAAGTGTACAATAGTACAGCTAGAAATAAGTGATTATTTTCCACAATAAAGGTAAAATTGCGACATTTTGCAAATATTTTGCTTTTTCTTCAAGCTCGTTTCCCGCATGGGATGATATTCAATATTTATATAGTGTCCGGTTTCATTTACTGCATGCATCGTATTTGCTTTTCGGTTATCCGAACAATCGTGTATCCGAACCGTGTCCGGACCCAATTGATTCGGATAAATGACGTTCTACTGTAGTGCAAATTAGTCAAAGCTGACATATTTTGATAAAGTGAAGAGAATTAATTAGCTAGCTTTAAAAATACGCTAAACTTCACCTTAAGATCTCCGTTAGTGCCTATTCCAGTGAGTTCCTTTGTAATATGACACTTGTTCTTTTTTTACAATGTGAGGGTATGAGTTCATTGCCGATTTTGGTATAACCATAGTCAAAGAATTCTTAAACCTAGTTTCAAAATCTGAATAATAGGCATTTAAATGTTGAACGTATATTAAAACATCATTTTCCTGTCAGAGTGTCGATGCCAATTGAGAAACTGAGAAAATTCACGACATCCAATGTTATTGCTCTTTTAGCTTAGTTCTGGCAAGAAACCCTGAAATGATGGTCCTTGTTTTAATAAAATTTAAATCCATTAAATTGAGAGAAAAAATTTGTTAAATATGCAAAATCTGTTTTCCATTTGATTAAATTTTCTTTTAAAATTAAATTCATGATCTGGTTTAAGGAATGCTACTATCGTAGACCCCCAATTATATCTCATGGACCCCAAAATATTTTTTCGCTAACATGGACCCCTTGCAAGACCTCATAGAGCCCTGGAAATTACTTTGACTTTGGGACTTAAGCAACTTTAGGAATAACGGTACTAAGAGCTTTCTCAAAGTCAAAGACGATTAAAAGACATTTAAAAATTACGCTATATAAGACAATCATCAGACCCGTACTGAACGATGGATCTGAAACTTGAACTGACTAAATCACAGACTGAACAACTAGCCATCTTTGAGCAGAAGGTACTTAAATATATCTTTGGTGCTGTGAATGAGAATGGATTATAGAGACAACTATATAATTTTATTACAGTGGTACGTCATTTATTCGAATCAATTGGGACCGGACACCGTTCGGATACGCGATTGTTCGGATAACCGAAAACTGAATACGATCCATGCAGTATATGTAAGCGGACACTATATGAATATTGAAAATCATCACATGCGGGAAACCTTGAGAAAAACAAAATAGATACAAAATGCCCGCAATTTTACTTTATTGTGAAAAAAACACTATTTTCCCCGTACCATTGTACACCTTCGTTTTGACCTTTGAAATCAGCCGAACCGCCTAATTTCTCATTAAGTTCCAGAGCTTTTTCACACAACAGACGGCACCATATCGGGTCCCTTTTGCTCCTTCTTTGTGAAAACCACAAGTAGAGTGCACGCACGATCAAGAACAGCATCGTTTGCTTCCCTCATAGTTTTCCTTTTTCGAGCCGTCTTCCGAGTCAAGTTTTGAAGCAAAATTTTAAATGGTTTCTCGGCATTTTTTATATGTCAGAAATTGTTGACTTTCCAACATTATAAAACTGTGCTGGAACTCCTTTTCTCTTTCCCGGGACGATTCAATTTTTCCCAGGTTTTGTTTCTATGTTCAAGACAGTGCGCTTCGTTTGAATTCGAAATATCAGTTCACAACTCAACAAAAGAGCACGTATACACCCCCTCACTTGGAAACAAATTGATCTAATATTCCGCCCATATGTTTATCAAATCACACAACTGAAATTCTTCACATATCCATGACCTTGGGCTTTTCTCTCACTTTTGGCCTTACGCGAAACACCTGTTCAGCATTGAACAGTTCGAAAACGTATTCATATACAACATATGTAGTTGACAAAAAGAAAACGGTCCGGATAATAAACTTTCGGATAAATGACGTTCTACTGTATATTTAAGGAAGCAGATGCCATTTAAATCCATCAGAATTTCGTTTGAGTTTTTGCGGCCCACATCTGCCGTATGGCCCCCTCATCCTTGAGATGAAGTCTCAATTGGTATCCGACTACGTTCGAAACCGTGATTTTAAAAACGTATAAATGGAAATTTTTCGGAAAATTTTTTTACCGATTAAATACATGCAAAAAAATTGTTTTAAGACAATTTGACAAAACTTTATTTAAATGCAATATTTTGGCAAAAATTAACAGAATAACCTTTTTCAAAATGTTCTCCTTTTGTGAAAAATACTTCTATTATAATAATATTTTGGCTGTGTATAGCCCAGACCTCTGTACATAGGTTCAACTATGATTTTTAAAAAATTCACATTATTTTCAGAGTTACAACCCATTGAAATAATTATCGGCGTTTTATTCTTAAAATTTCTCTCCTCTGTTGTCGTAAAACATGGATAAACCCACTTCTAAGCTATATGTTTCAAACATTCTAGATGAGCCTCTGTACAAAGTTCTGAGCTATTTACAGGCAAAATATTATGATAGAAGCATTTTTCACAAAAGGAGAACATTTTGAAAATGGGTCATTCTATGTTCATTTTTTATCAAAATATTGTAATTAAATACTTTTTTATTGTAATACTATTCTTAAAATATTTTTATGTACGTTTTCTAATCTAAGTGACATTAAATATCATAAATATTATCCATTTATACGCTTTTGCAAAATCACGGTTCCGAACGTATTCGGGATACCTTAAAAATCTATTGGAACCAGAACTAGGGGTAGGCCGAAATTGAAATTGGCTGTTTGTGTGGAGGGCGATTTTAAAGTCTAAAAAGTGAACTGTTGCTAAGCGGATATCGGAGAGGAATAAGGTTCTTGAGAAGGCCTTGGCCCACCCGGGGCTGTTGTGTCAATAGAAGTAGATATGTTGATGTAAAAAACAAAGATCAAAACAGTTTACAAAAAAACTACAAGTGATAGTAAGCAGATAACATTAACCCCCCCAAGCACATCCCCATTTTAGGTAACTTAAATATTCCCAAAGAAAAAATATTCCTATCTTATAATTGTATATCAAATAAGAGATGATTTACCTCAGAGATACAAATTTTTATAACACAATCCCAATCACGAAACCTCGGCACAACCACTTTATTTTTTAAAATTACTCTCCAGATAAAATTGCGAAGACACGCATCTTTCTATTAAATATTCCTACCCTGTTTACTCAAATGTCTTCCTAGCCCAATCGAAACCACTGGTCTAATTAAAATATATCCCATACGGCAAATAAAAAAATATTTGTTTATGCCTAATGCATTTATTGCTAATTAAAATGCACTGTTAGAACTCTACTCTGCTGAACAAAAAAATCCGGAATAAGAATTATCCAAAACAATTTTACGTTTTCCTAATTCAAATGAGAGTACAATCGGACTTAGGTATTAATTAGTTCTTTAAATCGTATGTGTAATGGCGTCAATTAAAACCTAACATTAATTCTTATTTAAACACCGCTTTTTTGTGTTAATCAAGGGTATTTTTGCAATTTATTGCTGAATTAGTTTATTTTTTTTTAATCAAAGCTCACGTTTCTTTGTTGGATAATGCTCCGATTACACTAAGCAAAAATGGCGTTATTTTTCATGATTATCTCTGAAGTAATTTGCATTCTTTTTTTTTACAGCAAAACCAATTTTCTGGTGTTTGAGTGATAATTGGTTAGTTCATTTTCTTGGGAATGAAGTTATTTTGCTCGGCTAGCATTTGTAACGGTTGCGTGCACTTATTTTGAGGGTTTAGGCAGTGCTTCTCAAACCTTCAACGTTTGCGACCCAATATTCAATCATAATTTGCATCGCACCCTCCCCCTTCAAAATGATGTATTACATTCAATAATACTATACTTTGAAGCTAAGCCCACAATACGACTTTAATCTCTGACGTCCCTCCGACGTATATAAGTGTCTCACTCAGCCAGTGTGTTAATTGCCCCCAGACGTATATATACGTCTTTCCGAAGTAATATTTTTTCTCTGCACTGCTATCCATAAAATTATTCCGAAGGCTTTGGAAAGCATTAAAATGACCTTGACAGTGTTTGCGAAGGATTTACTTGTTTCAGATGATTTGATTATTTATTCCTTTTCTATACCCCACTTAATACACCGCATACGCTTACTTACGTGGCGTTATGGAACAATCGCGTAATTTTTAACTGGCATTTAAGGGATTAATTATAAAAACCGCACAAATTATATACAGATAAGTGAAAATGTTGGCATATGATTTTGTATATGACAAATCCATGGGGTCACTGGTAATTATTAAACTTGTCCTTAACTTAGCATTGTTAAATTAATGATAAAATAGATTGTGCAGTACTGATACATCTATAAGTGAATTATAGTTTAAATGAGTATTTCCTTTTTTATTATGTCAGAATGTATTTGTTTACTTTTAGTAAGTTCATAATTTGTTTAAATAATCTTTTGTGTTCGACTTTTCAATATGCTCGCACCCCTCTCGTAGGGTTTTCACACCCCCCTAGAGGGGCGCTGTCCACAGTTTGAGATACATTGGGTTAAGCAATTCAACTACCCTATAAAATTCTCATTTTTATAAAAAAAATGACAAATTTTTTGTATGATTTTATTTTATAGGCCATAATATTAGCTTTATAAAAAATTTTTTGTTTTCCATTCACTAGAACAAAAACTACAAGTATTTTAGTAAAAGCAGATGCCATAACTTTACATAAGATGTCAAATTTTAAATGCGTTTTACTCGAAATGTTTTGTTTTTTTTTCGAAAAATTCAAACGGCACGACGATTGCTCAAAACGCTTTTAAAATAAATGCTGAAATTTTGTGTGTATGTTCTGTATAACAGTAGAAGTGTTTTAACCTTCAAATTTATCAATCACTGTTTTATTACAAAATTTACAGTTCTTTATGTGCATATAATCACTGTTTTTTTAAGCAATTTCATTTAATAACTACGATAAAGTGCTCTAGTTATGGTAAAAATTAAAATAGCTCTTATCCTGAAGATTATTTCAAAATGGAATAGCGAAGCAATACATCAAAATTGAAAAGTTGTTCATTTAATATTCATACAGAGCGGTCCCCGTTTATGTAATTTTTAGTCAATGTTGACCCTTTTTTCCCATTTTATTAGTAATACTTTATTTTTCTCTGCTTAATTTTAGCCTTTCTTTCTTAAAATATACTAAATAAATTTACCCCCCACAAATTCCATATTATTTTTAAAAATTTGTTGCAAGTAGTCGGATACATTAGGCAGAAATAAAACTATGAAAATGTATTTGTGGAAAAAAGGAAAAGTTTCACAGATATACATATACGTAGTAAAACTAATTACATTTTTGTCTGTAAAATATGTTTGATTTTATAATATAAAACCTATATCCTTTATTCTTTTGAATAGTTAAAAAATGTGAAGTTACAAATTGAATCGCCTATGCAACATGCAGTCTCTATTTTGCATAGAAATTTTCAACGATTCCTTTTGATTTATTCAATTTATATGATTTTATTGGTTATTTCAGTAGTTTCTCAACCTTTCAGACGCTTATCTTTTCTAAGCATGAGATTTACGATCGTAATCATTCCTTTTTTTATGGGGTTAACTAATTTTGGTGTATAGGAGTGGTAAGTTTTCCAGGATGCCTCAGTAATCTTTCTCTTTTTCGATTTTTCTCCTTGTGTCCAACTATGAGTAATTCTTACTTCCTACCTATGCCCAACCAATTTTAAGTTCTCCTTCTAATTTTTACCTTGAGTCTAGATCCCAAATATACATTTGCAACAATTTTTTGCATATTATACTCGATAATTAAAAAATTAACATTTTCACAACGGACAGACGATATATTTCAGAAGAAAGAAATAGTTTCTTAAAAGATGGCTTGGCTCCCGAAATTCAAAAATTGAATTATTTCTCTTCTTAACTGCTTTCTAAATACCTTGTAGTCTGTGAACCCATAAACGCCAATCGCTTTATTAAACTGACTTGTTTTGAGACAACGTGTAGAATAAAGTTGACGTTGTTATGAATATAATTCCATGCGTGTTCGTCAATTTTTCTAAGTACGTCAAACTATTTACAACAAAAGTTGGTATGGATTTTTTTTCCTATAACTACTTGAATGGTATTCATACAATAGTTCCTTTTATGAATGCTAATTGAAAAGTTCCTTTAAAAAATGCATAATTTCTAAATTCAATTATTTTTTTTAAAAAAATTATTTCTTTGATTCAAAAATGCATACCAACTTTTGTTTTATGTATAATATTAGCAATAGTTAGAAAAAATATTAAGGCATTTGGCTCAAAAGAAAAAAAAGCCTTAACATTTTAAATGAAGACAAACTAGTTTATTTTATCTTTCTGAAATATGTTACTTTAAAATTTTGATTTGCCATCGGGATGTAAATAAAACCGGATGTAAAAGTTATCATAACTCTACGGTTTTTTAAGCTTAGAGTTTTCAAATTTTATGAGATTATAGAAAAGTATAAAAAGGATAATTTAGCCCAAAAAAGACGGGGTTTTTAGATTTTACCAATTGGGCGAAGGCCCCGTAAGATTTTATGGCTTCCCTTTAAAAAATCCCTTTTTACCAATTTTCTTTTTATCGCGCCCCCCCCTCAAAAACAATGTATTGAATTCAATAATAATAAACTTTGATGCTAAAGCTACAATGGGGCTTTAATTATAAACCGTATAAATTATCAAGATAAATATTAAATTTTGTATATCAAAATCCCGGGAAAATTTAATTTATGTTAACTTAGTATTGATGGATGAATGATGAAATACAGTGTGCAGTACTGATACATGTATGTTATATCAGTATAAATATGTATTTTAATTTTTGGTCAGAATGTATTTCCTTTTGCTTACTTCTAGTAAATTAATATATTTTAGACCAGGGATGGCGAATCAGTGGCACGCCTGTCCTCAATGGCACGCGACATAATATTTTGGGCACGCCAAAAATCAAAATCATTTGCAATTTCTTTCAAAATAACAAAATTCACTATGGAATATTAAGAACAAATACGAATGATCAGTTGTCAGGTGGTGGGGAGCACACTCGTTTGTTGTCTCTTAGTTATTGCCTTAGTTGCATCTTTTTTCCCCAATTTTTTATGATACAAAAAATTTTTCTACGCATAGCATAGTCAATTTCGTTTTTCAAAAGTGAACCACAGGAAAAAAAAATCAAGGTTTTGAAACCATTTGGCCGATGACCGATTCGGGATGATTTTTCTAAAAATAACATCTTTCAATCTTAATTTATTTGTCATCCCAATTTTGCAACAACAGGGGAAAAAACACTAATATTACTTTAATTTGAATTACATGTATAACTAAAACATTTACAACTATATAGTGCACAAAAGGGCGTTTTGAGTTGTTAGTATTTACTTTTATTATTTTCCCAATAATCACAAGTCAGAATTATTTGACGGCACGTTTGTACCTCATTGAACACTTATTTAGAAAAAATGGCACGTCTATAAAGGTTGGCCACTCCTGTTTTAGACAATCTTTTATTTTCGGCTTTTCGACGTCCTCGCTGCCCCCTGGTGGGGCGCGCCCCACAGTTTGAGAAACACTGACTTAGTCGTAAGAAATGTAATATTTGAGTGATATTATCATTGACACAAATTTATCGAAATGATATATATGTATAATGCGACCATTTGTGAAAGCTATTGAGGTAGCAATTCGAGTTGAGTCATCATCAAAGGGAAAAAAATAATATTTTCGCACATTTGCATACCATTTATGTTGTGTTTCGAACTACACTCTGTATACTTAGCCGGGCTGCGGTAGCCCAGTGGTTAAGGTATCGGACCATGGCAGGCATGTCATGAGTTCGAGCCCAGCACCACTAAAGACCCGCCGTGTAGGGCAGCGATGCACGTTAAATCTGTCGAGAGCTGAAACGTCCTTCCGTGGTGTGGTGTGGTAGTTAGGAGAGGGGTGCCAGCTCAGGTGTCGTCCACGTCACTTGACCATGGTTCAAAATTACGTGGTCCGTCGCCAAAAGCCCTCGTGTAGCTGAACAGTGTGACGTTAATATTCAATCAATCAATCTGTATACTTAGCCATGCATTTATTATTATAAATTTTTAGTTTCATAAAAAATGGAGTGTTTTTTTTTCCAGAAACTTTGAAATCCCAGAATTTCTATTTCTTACTTATTAAATCTTACGGAAAAAGTCAGGAAAACTGCTCATTCGGAATTCTAAGTATTAAATGCAATGTCCGGAAATAAAAAAAAAGTAAATAGAGAAAGCCCACTCTACATAAATATTTCTTCAAATCAAAGTTTAAATATAGCTTTTCAATATAGTATGACTTGCATTGTTCATTCGTGTCGTGGATTAAAATCCTAGCATATACAAGGTAATACTGAATGCGACTGACACATTCAGACAGGTGATAGGAGGCAGCGCAGGGACGATAAACTACCATAGAATATGGGGTCGCAAACCACGTTTAGTAGGAGTAATTTGCAAAGTCATGAAGGGTATGATGCCGAGTGGAATGGAAAAGAACAATAAGGGGTAAGGAATACATTTTTATTAGACTTAAATCATTTTCACACTAAGAGCAATGCATCCCAGAATTGACGTCAGAAACGAAAGGACAAGTGATTGTCACAGGCATTGTTCGAAGTAGCGGCCACGTACGTCATAGCACAGTCGACACCGAAGAAGGATTATCGGACGTGTTGAAAGAAATCCGGTCAGCTGAAACGACGACGATACCTACAGTGATATCCTCCACTCTAGCCACCGATTTCAGGTGGCCCCAGAAGAAAAAATCTCAAGGATTGAGGTCCGGGAAGCGTGGTGGCCAACCAGCAGGTACATCACGTCCTATTCATCTCCCGAGATATGCAGCATGGTGGTGTTTGTGTACCGCAATCTAAAAAGGTGCTGGTGCACCATCATGCATGCACTACGCATTTTGGTGCAATTTGGCTAGTATTCCCTGATTCAACTCCAGCAGAAGTGGAAATTTTGCATATTTATAGGTTTCTTCAAATCTACCATGGATCTTCAAATCCCCGCACTCGTTTGGGCACTCCCCTCGCCTGGCTGATCGTTCTCCCAATGGCTACTATTTTCAAGATTTTAAACCAACTAAACGTGGTTTGCGATCTCATGTTTTATTGTGATTTGTCGTCCCCATACTGCCTACCATCACCCCTCTGAATTTGTTGGTCGAATTCGGCAACACTTTGTATAATAACTCGTCGTGTAAAAAGGTTGATTTTTACGAAATCGACCAAGTTTAAAGTTGTGACTCGCGTGGGGCTTTATCGCGTCTTTCACTAAAATCCTCTTGGGAAATCTTTGGGGCTAGAATGGCATTTCATTCCAACCAACTCAAGAAGAAAACGCGATATGCAGATTAGGAATGATTATATATATTGGAGCTTCAGCATTCGCGAGAGAGGCTAAGGGGAGTTTTAGAAGTCTGAGAAGTCTTAGGAAGTATTATAAGAGTCATATAGAAGTGGGTTCGAAGCCAGAAGGTTGCCCAGTTACCAGATTAAGTTGGATTACAGTATAATATAGAAGATATACAGATTGGTAGCTGTTCGCCGTGGAATATAGGTAAGCGATATAATATTAAACTATAATGATAGAGCGGAATCTAGTAAGTTAAGGAATCAGCTACAAATATAGATTCGGTGGTTAATTTATCATAAAGATAGTGAGTAGGATTTAATGCGCTATTTGATAAGAATTGTAATTTATATCATATCACTCCGGATCATTAGCCTCTAAGATTTGTGTTGCATTGCTAAATATATATAGAAATAATAATAAATTTATCATGGAAGGTTTGAGTAATCAATATTTTATCGCTACTAACTTAGGTCGCGTGAATGAAGAGATGATACCTCTAGACCAGGGGGTATCACAAAGTCTACATTGGTGTGGTGTGGAAATTTTAAAAGTGGGACGCAATCTTAGAAGTTGTTGTATTTCTCCTGTTATCACTAAAAGACGAGATTTATAAATCAATTTTATTTATTTTAATTATTCAGCATATCGTGTGAAGAATGTAAGGACATTCATCCAGCATTATCTTCAAAACAAAAATATTTCCTTAGAAAAGTATAATCGAATAAGAACCTTGAACTGATTCTTTATCCTATTATTTTGACTAAACTCGTCCCACTTTTCAGTTTTCAATTTAGGTCAAGTGATTGCGATGCTTAGTAGAAACTTCTGTTTTCAAATGCATTCGAAATATGAACATATGAAAGAATTATTGATAAAGCAAATTAAAACATTCTTCTTTTATATAAGTTTTTCTCAATTATCTTTGTAATTAAATTATAAGAAAAAAAAGAATACATCCTTTATTTTGTCATGCTAATTAGTATTTTAGGTCTAATTTATCCGTTGTTTTGATAAAGTTTTCAGACCGAATTAAAATATTTATGCTTATTTTTCTTCAGGCTCACTGTTGATATTTTTCAAAACATTACAGCTACGTTATAAGGATTTAAATGAAATCGTCAATAATTAAACAGAATAGTATGTCTCACTTAAACATGCATAAATTCACAAAAATAAAATTACCGGAGAGTTTTAAAATATAGGTTTTCTCACATGTTTTACGTGTCCTTTATTTCATACAACAGATTCAGAATTAAAATGTAAAAAAAAAAATGTTACGCCAATGTATTCCCAATGAACAAATTACGATCTTAAATTCAAGTTACGCAAATATTACGGTAGAAATAATGTAACAATTTACAGCAGATTACTCTGAATAAAACAACAAAAATAAACTTAAATATAAAAGTTGAAGTCATTATTCCAATTTATTTCTGAAAGAAAACAGAACAAGATTTATGTTCAACTACAAACGTGATAAAAAAAGGAAATGTAGCGGACACAATTCAGAGAATGGTAAACAATGTTTTTATTCAAAACCATTGTGTTGAAAATCTCAACACCTGCGCTTAGCCATATGATCAGAAAAAGATTGAATTAAATAAAAAGAAATGTTTTAAAATACAAGCAAAACATATTTTCGTGGTTGTATTTTAATAAAACAAAACAATTTCTTAATTATACAACACTCTTCTGAATCGTAAAATGCTTGTTCAATAATTTCAAAGCATTTAATTATGATGCTAAATGCAAGATAGTCTGATATATTTGATTTAAGAAAGTCCGGCACTTGAATTTTCGAAAAATTTTTGATTTTTAACTTTTTTATATTTTCTAAAAATTCAAATATTTCTGTTTAAAATGATATATGATATGAGGAAATACGATATAACTAGAAGTATTTTTATTTATTTTTTAAATGAAGCTATTCCTTGACGCGCATCAAATGGGTTCTGCTAGGAGCACCTGTGTTTCCCCTTGCATAAGTCTCTGATGAGCGTGAATCCATTTGATGTTCAAGTGCAACATTTTTTTCTGTCCTCGGATATGCACCACCACATTGATAACATTGACAGAATTAAGAATAAAGCAACCTTCACCCAGCTTTCGTGGCGCCCTCTACCGCAACCAGAGCAATCAAAGTCGTCAGACTCACTTGACGCAACACTATTAGTTAACAGCAACAACTCACACACATCAGCAACAGCTACACAAGCTCGCCATAACATAAATCTTTCGCCTATCCACCGATTCACTGGCAAGGAACCAATGTGTTGGTATCTTCATAGATTAGTAACAGCCTCCGGACAGTAATTTAGTTACGTGGCTACGGACCCAAGCATCGCGGGTTCTGTCCTCAGATATATGCACTACATGTATATCTCTCTAATGCAGTGCTTCTCAATGTTTCAATATTCGCGACCCAATATTCAATCAAAATTTTCATCGCGCCCCCCTCATACAATAACAATGTAATGAATTTAGTAATAATATACTTTGATGACAAAACTACGATAAGACCTGCGTATATAAACGCCTCTCTGAGCCAAAGCATTAATTTCCCCCGGCGTATATGTACGCATTTCTGAAGTACGATCTTTTCTGTGCACTGTTATTCCTAAAATTCTTCCGAAGGCTTTGGAATGCAATAAAAGGACATTGAAAATGTTTATGAAGGATTTACTTATTTCAGATTATTTTTGCTTCTCCCCCCCCCCTATCCAATACGTGCGCCTACGTGGAAAACGGTTGGCATTGGGAAGCGAATCGCGTAACTTTTAATCGGTAGTTAAGGGATTTATTATAAACCATACAAGCTATCAAGATAAATGTTAATTGTTGTATATAATTTTATATATGACAATCCTATGGGGTCGTTGGTAATTATCAAACTTGTTCTTAACTTTGTATTGTTAAACTAATTATAAAATACATTGTGTAGCAATAATATATTTATATGTGTAATGTATCAATGTAAATGTGTATTTTATTTTTTTATTATATCAGAATGTACTTAGTTTGCTTACATTCAGTAAGTTAATATATTTTTTTAAAATAATCTTTTGATTTCGACGTTTTAATATACTCGCACCACTCTAGTAGTGTTGTTTGTCACGTCCCCCATTTAGAGAAACGCTGCTCTAATGACCCAGCGGCAGCAGTCTCCTATTGGTCATGGTCATGAACTCGTGGCCGACATATAATGAGTTCAAGCCTTAGTGCCACTAAAGACCTGCCATGTAGAGGAGTTGATGGATGTTAAATATGTCAAAGCACAAAGTCTTCAAATTGATGTTAGTTGGGAGAGGGGGTGCCAAATTAAGTGTCGTCTTCGTCACTTGTTTTTGGTTCAAAATTACGTCCATCGCCTATAGCCCTCATGTTGCTTTATAGTACGACGTTAATAAAAACTTACTGTCATGCACTAAAGTTACATAATAGTCATTGGAGAAGTACTATGGGATTCAGAACTTGAATAAGTAATGAGGTTGACATCCGAGCTTGAACATGGTTTTCCTAGCTAGAAATTTAAGCCAAGTGGTGACTTAGAAGTAAAATTCGTTTTAATGTGTAATAATTTCCATTACCTCAGCAAAAAAAAATTACAGAATACAGCCCTAGTCTGATAGGGGGCGCTTCCAATCTCTGGGCTACAATTAGGGATGGTGATTCTTTCCGGAAAAATCGATTTTTAAAACAATTCGAATCGTAACCTGATTCACAAAAAAATCGAGATCTAAAAGATCGATATCTAAAAAATCGACTTTTTTTCAAGTCTGCATGTACATTGTAAATATAAATCTATTTTATGAAAAACAAGAAAGATACCATAATAAACAATCTTTTATCAGTAAAATCAGGGAATTTTTTAGTTCAGGGATTTCGACAATTGCAATTATTTTTATCACCTTGTCAAAGTATTAGGTATAAAATAAGATATTTATTTTTAAATTATTTGTTACACATTAAAAAGTTAAGAAAATAAATAATATAGCTTATAGTTCCCAATGTTTAATTTCTAAGCCAGCGTTTCTCAAACTGTGGGGCACCCCCCCCTAGGGGGCGCGAGCATATCGAAAAGTCAAAAATAATGGATTTAAAAAACTACAAATTTACCGAAAAGAAGCAAAACAAAACATACATTCGGACTTAACAGAAAAAAAAATGCACATCTACACTGATATAATATACTTATAAATGTATCAGCAATGTAATGTAATAATTTTTGCAAAGTATATCAGACATGGAATTAAAATGTAATTCGTTAAGTATGCCATTTTGTACAGTTAAGTCTTCGAACAAAAAATTGTTTACAGAAAAATTTTAAGTATTATATTCGCATTCTACAATTATAATCTTATTATGTATGTTTTGTTAAAATATAGTTATTATGATTGCATCATTTGCTTCTGAGGAAACAATTTTAAAATTTCAATTTAAAATTTCGCAAAACTTTCCAAAAGTATTCTTTGAATACATTCTTATATAAAATACTTCTTTCTCTACTGTACTACATTTCTCAGAAGAGAAATACTTTTTAAACTTTACAGACGTCATTAAAATTTAAAAACTTCATTATAAGATTACGAAACGATTAGATCTCTTATTGCTGAATTACATTATTTGATTTTATAATTAATCACTATTTCAACACAGACATTTTGGTGAATCTAAACAAAACTCTGGATGAAGTTTCTATTTAGAGAAGTATTAAATTTAGAAACATTTTGCAATGGATTCCATATAATCTATTCTTTGAAAAATGAAAATCATAGTCAGATTGCAACGAAATAATTTACTTTTGAAGTCGTAGTTAGACGTTTAAAGTTTAGATAAAAATGACGTGTAATCATAAATTTCCAATAAATGATTGGATATTGGTATAAAAATGTCAGAAACTTTAAGATGATAGTCTGGCTGCTGTATTTATCCCAGAATATCCAAACAGTCTACGGGAAAAATTGAACATGTTCCAGGGGATATACATATATTTCAAAATTTTGAATATATTATTATTTTCAGTTTTGAATAAATTTATATTAAATTTAACATAATATTTTAAGTTAACATATAGGGGATTTACATATTAACCCCTTAACTGCCAATTAAAAGTGGCACGATTCGCTTTACAGTGCCACCATTTTTCTCGTAATGCGTATGCGGTGTATGGGGGGGGGGGGGAAAAGGCACACAAAAAAAACTATTATTTCTCTGAAGTAAGTCCTTCACAAACACTGTCAAGGTTCTTATTTTGCATTTCAAAGCCTACGGATTAGTTTTCCTAATACCAATCCAAAGAAAAGAAAAGTATCGTATTCCTGAAGGACGGATATATTCGTCCGGGGCACATAACATAATGGTTCAGCGAAACGGATATATATGCTGGCGGCACTTTAAGGGTTAATCGTGAAACAGAATTTTAACGAAATAACACTCGGATTTCACTTAATGTTCGTGTTTCAGATAATATCTTATACACACCAGACAAAAAAATAAGAAATATTATTCTTTCATATGCCATTATATCATTCCCACCTTTACGTTAAGGGTAGTCGGTACCCCCTATACCGACAAGGTTAAATTGAGCTTTTTTATGTACCTTTTTCTCAGGAACTGTTAGATATAAAAACTTTCAATTTTGTCTGTACATTAATTATACTTTTATATTTATACTAAAGTGAGATTTTTCAAATATGTTGTTCGGTGTTTTTCAAAAAACATGCATCGTAAAGTGACAGCTCTGAAATTCTTAGGCATGCTATCAGAATAATTTAGGGTTACATCTGTATCATGTTTAGTTTACTCAATGATTCACTAGTCCTTAAATATAGCCAAATTCAATGGTTGCACTATTTCCTTTTCGCATCTCCTGTAACGCTGGGGTGCCAGCGGGAATTCGAATCTTCTTCCTTTCAGCCAATTTGGCGCATATAAGTAGAACGGCGCCTAAGTACAATTGAACGTCGCTACAAAGTAATGTATAAATACACTGTGTGTGTGTTGTCCAAATCTTAAGCAACAATGTAAATTTTAAGCAGATAGTCATGAAATTGCAGAAAAAGGGTTTTTGCGATATGTACAATGAACATGCAATTCAGTAGACAGGTGAAGCGTTTGCAAATGTCAGAAACAAATTGTCAGAGCCTACATAAGTGTACGCAAAACGTATGCAGTCGGCGGGTGCAGCTCAACTCTACATTAAAATGAAGAACGGAATCGCAGTTAAAGACATTCTCTGCAAAGGCGAGGGAGTTTTTTTGTGAATTATGGCTAGAAGAAATCACCTGGACGATCGGAATCACACGTGGAATACAGATCGGAAACCTGGAGGAGGGGCGTAGTGTGACCAGTATGAAGAGTTCCGAATTAACAATAGTGTCGTTTTGCGTGCTTGAAAAGTCTTTCGAGCGATAGATACAGATATTAGAAAGGGTGATAGTGGCCGCCCTAGGAAAACAATGATAGTGGATAACTGATATATCATCCTGCAGGTGAAAAGAGCTCGATTAAAGTCAGCAAGTGCCTTTTCTCAGCAACTGTTTATAGCAACAGGGCGACTAGTGTAGTTGTTTACTGTGGACAGGCACCTTTGCAGAGATGTCCTATTCACCCACCGTCCTGGACGCTGCATTAATTTAAAAGCTGGCCACCGACGGTACTATTTAGAGTGGTGTAAGGAGTGCAAAAACCAGACATCTCATTAAAAGAATCGTGTCCTCTTTACGGATGTGAGTCGTTTCAGCACCCCAAGCGATTCTCAAGGCCATTTGTTTTGAAGAGTGGTCGGGACAGGATTTCATTCCAGCTACATATATCACGGAATGAGATTAGAGTTGTTATCTAGGGAGGCATTATGCTGAACTGCCAAGCTGAGCTTCATGTTTTCCACAGAGGTTCTAAAATCGGATATCGTTATTGTATGGAGTGGGTCCTTTCCTATGTTCGTCTGTTCCAAGGTGATTTTGGACCAGACAGCTTTTTATGGATGACAAGTAATACACGGCCACACCGGACTGCTGATGTTTAGCAACTTCTTGAAAGTAAAGATATCACTCGAATGGATTGATCTGCATTCTGCCTTAAGGTATCCGACTACGCTCGGAACCATGATTTTGCAAAAACGTATCAATGGATAATATTTATGTTATTTAGTGTCACTTAGATAAGTAAATGTATATAAAATTGTTTTAAGAATAGTATTACAATAAAAAATTATTTTACAATATTTTAACAAAAAATGAACATAGAATGACCCGTTTTCAAAATATTCTCCTTTTGCAAAAAATGGTTCTATTATAATAAATATTTTGCCTGTATATAGCCCAGACCTCTGTACAGAGGCGCAACTAGAATTTTTGAAATATATAGCTTAGAAGTGGGTTTATCCACGATTTAAAACAGAGGGGAGACATTTTAAGAAAAAAACGCCGATAATTATTTCAATGGGTTGTAACTCTACAAATAATGTGAATTTTTCAAAACATCATAGTTGAGCCTCTGTACAGAGGTCTGAGCTATATACAGGCAAAATATAATTATAATAGAAGCAATTTTCACAAAAGGAGAACATTTTGAAAAAAGGTTATTCTAAGTGAATGTTTTGCCAAAATATTGTCTTTAAATAATTTTTTTTTGTCAAAATGTCCTTAAAATAATTTTATACATATATTCTAATCTAAGTGACTCTAAATATCATGAAAATTATCCATTTATGCGCTTTTTTAAATTCACGGTTCTGAGTGTCTTAATTTAAACCTCGTAGAATATGTGTGGGAGGCTTTGTAGAGACACCTTGTCATGACTACATCCTCCAAATAGCACCCAACAACTGAAACAGATGCTGATTGAGGAATGGGCTCTTTTGCTTCAAGAACTGTTGGACAGTCTGGTGCTAAGTATGTACAGACAGTGCGAAATAACCATTGCAGTAGGAGAATTCATATCCCATACTAAGGAACATCTGCTTGCTGTTCTACCTCTTGGACATACAATCATGTGTAACGATAGCATGGTTTGAATAAAGCTTTTTTTTGTTTGAATTCATACTATACGCATTGCATTTATTTTTTCGTAATTATGCTTTCGTCATCGTCTGAGTACGAAATGCTGTCTCTCAGATGATTTCTTGTGGAGCTATGTAAAAAAAAAACCATCCGTTGCTTCAATTTTATATACTAATGTAGTATGAATATCAATCAGCAGTGTAGATGATTGTAGATCGCCTTGCCACATATTGGAATGTGTCTGCGGATCATACTGCCACATCGCCATATCAATATTTTGGGATTCAGCGTTCCAATTGTCATTGATCATCAGAAATGTTTTTGCTTTGAAATCTTGTATAGTCAGTAAAAAAGTTAATTTATTCTCTTTAACTTGTCTCACGTATCTAGTGTTTGTTAAGTAAAAAGTAATATGTTATTTGATTATAATAGTTTCGAGTATGATTTCAACGACTTCTCCATCCATGCTGCTTTCGAACTCACTCCTCCCCTTTTCCATGGGAAATCAAAACAATAAGCGAGATATTTTCCTCGAACAATTTGAGGAGTAGGTTACATGGCCCACTTACGAAAAAATGTCCCTGATTATGATTAATTTGATCACTCTCATGTTCTTCAAACCATTTTTGTACTTATTTAGTTCAAAGAATAGTACAACTATCTTAAAACTGAATCTAAAAAATTGGCATTCCCTCCTTTGAAAATCTGTGATATGAAGCATCTTGTGTTGTTTAATAATGTCAAATAATTCCTAGCTCTTTTGAGATTTAACGTCTCAACAAAAATTTTATTTCCAGAACTTGAAATGAACTTTCAAAACAGTACAGGAATACCTCGCTTAGTGTAGTTTCTCTTAGTGTGAGCCCCGTTTTAGTACAGTTAGTAATTTAGTCATAAATTTCAATTTTTACCTTCATTCCAGTTTGAAATGATTTTATGCCAAAATGTTATCATTAAAGTATTACTGCCCAAATGAATGGGATTGTTTAAAGTTTAATAACTATCACCTGCGAGTTTACAAATTCAAACACTAAGAGGAAAGTCTCCGGGCAGTTATTGTATACCCACCTCAATGTTGAGATATTTCATCCCAATCGTACCAAACTTCAAAAACAAATGATGACATGGGAATTAGGGTTCAGTAAAAAAAAAAGAAAAATAGTTCCAAAAATCTTCACAAGGGGTTGGTAATTATAACGCTGTACAATGCAATCAATGTTAGAATAAAAAATAAATACAACTGACAGAGTAAAATGTTGCTTTATTCACCTCTCCGTCAAGGAATGCAACAATATTCAATATGACCGCCGTTCTCATTCT